>PVYE01002142.1:4216-52656 GCA_002995055.1 Rhizopogon rudus | reverse complement strand
CACGGCACGCGAGAATGCTATTTTGTAGTCCGGATGTTCCTGGAGGCTGGAAGAGGATGACACATAATGCCCAGCGGTAAGCTGCCTTTGTCTTCCCGCCGGTCCTTGGGTTTGCTCCGGGAGATGGGAATGCTATTTTGTAGTCCGGATGTTCCTGGAAGAGGATGACACATAATGCCCAGTGGTAAGCTGCATTTGTCTTCCCGCCTGTCCTTGGATTTGCTTCGGGAGATGGGAAAAGCCCCTGCTTGATGTCTGTGCCATCCGTGATGGCAGATAAGAGCACAGCGCTCGTGGCTGGTGTCCAGCTGTGTCACTCGTAAGTAATGGAGACGAAGAAAAGGGACTCTATAGTACTCAATGTCGATCTTGTCTTCAGGATGATCATCCTCACTGTTATCAAGCTCGTTGTCGCTGCCAGTGGTATGTCCCTTTTTTTTACTGGCCTTTTGCTCACGTTTGACTTTAGTCTTTGAGGCGCCCGTCCTCTTCGTCACTTTTGGGGCCTCAGTCTTCTTCACCATTTTGTACTAGGGACTCAGGAGTATCGAGGGGGAGCAGGCGTAAGGCGTAAGGTGTTGGCGCACAAGATATCATATTTGTTTTTTGTGTTAAAATAAAACTATATGCCTCCGGAGGTGTTCCAACGATTCACCTGCGATTCATCATTCCTACGATTCACACACGACGAAACGCAACGATGAATCACTTTTTGGAACGGCTGTTGGATCGAGTATGAATCGTCAATTTTGATTCCCCCTATTGCTAAGTAAATATTCTCCTGACACCTGAAGCTTGAAGGCCTGAGGTCTGATCTGGTTAATATACACATTCTTCCAGCAATGCTGCAGCGCTGAACAAGTTACCAGTGTGTATGCACATTGCAGTCTCCCCTAGGCAGACCCTAACTGGTAAAAGGAAGATAGTCGTTCCTTCTGCATTAACCACACCTCTTCTTCGAGTCCCACACAAAATATCTTAGAGATATTCCACTATGGACTTGAAGCACCGTGGTCGGTTGGACGTCTTTGAATTCCAGCTTCTCGTCCTTCTCTAGGCCTTCCTGCAACGAACGAACCCCCCCTTCACCGATAACCTCATGAATCCGTGGCCACGAGCTTGGAGGTGGTCAGTGGTCACATGAATCGGCTACGGCCCACCCAGAAACACCAAGATGAATACATAAGTTGCTGTTCTCGATGGTCACTGTATCACCATCCCACTTAATAGTCTTGCAATGGTCATTAAATGCCCGGGAATGCGGTCGAGACTCGAGAGTGAGGCAAGGGATTCATCGCGACATTGAGTTCAACGCTCGAAGAACACCATCTCCATGAGTCCATGATAATGTCCGTGTCAGGTCGTCGTAGCATATTTCGAGATCGCAGGACCCGTGTGAAAATTTGAGACATTGATATTGTTGTTGAACTACACAAGCTCAACGCGTGCTTTGGGCGAAGCGGCATGGACATCGTAAGTATCCTCCTCGAGCGTCGTTCGTAGCCTTACTTGACAATCCTCAGGATGATGCAAATGCGGTCTCAAACTGGCTCCCGCTTTTCGGAACACCACAACAATTTCCATGGACAACCACCAGATCCACAGACATAGAATCTCGACGCGCCCAGATGGCCGACGTCCTAATTTTTGATGTTTTACTCATACGCGGTGGCATCCGTCAACCGGACATGCTTTATCCGCCCACAGACTTGCATTCACTTCGTAGACTCCTGGAAGTCATCAATATCTCAAGTTATGACAGCTTGAAGAAGGACTGCCTGGTGTATATCCTCTTGAAGTGGTTTCAAGATGGAAGAGAGGCCGAATTTGCAGAAGAGAGGTGCATTCCACCACAGTTCGTGTCCCTTGCAGATGCATATTGGCATCTCGACACCGGCATCCATGTCGAGGTATGTACTCCTCCCTATTATTGTAACTTCTTTGACCATTTGGTCCAGAAAGCAGTCTCAATACTTTCAGATGCCCGACTTAACAGGGACTATGCCTCCAAGATTATGCAGGCGCTATCTTTGTCCGAGGACCCGTCTCCACTCATCGTGAAATACGTCCGCACCGCCAAACCTCCCCTCATGGAACCTGATGACATTGATATGTATGCGCTCGCCCTGGCCCACTCGAGTCTTTGGGATGCATGGCAATTCCAACGTACTTTTCCTGATTCCTCTGAGACGCGTTCCCGTCTACTCCATAAGCTCTTACAGTGGTGTCTTTCGCGTGCGTACACCGACCGACGTCATTGTAACCATTTACTAATGTCAGGTGTTTTGTAACAGCCAGACCACGCCCCGAACCGTTGGCACAGCTCGTGGCGTTCCCTCTCTCACCTATGGAACAGTCCTTACTCCATGCTTATGCACTCAAACCTCCGCGTGACCTTCCAGCAGCATCTGTTGCGATTGTACAAGACCTTGTCTGCGTCCGACTCGTCCAAAGTGGAGAATTTGCCGCAGCCATCAAACTAGACCGCCAGTTCTCTGCTGCAGGATCTGAGGGTACAGAGGTTGTCAAAGCCGCACGAGAGAGAAGGAAGATGATGGATGATATCTTGGGCAGTATGACGTATGCGGAAAGAACGTTGTTAGAGAATGAGCTCGGCCAGCCGAGTATGTTAGCTCCCGCCCCGGCGTTCCAAGTAGCAAAACCTGCCCCTCCGAAGCCCAGAGCACCCCTAGGCGATCTCAGCATGTCGTGGGAAGAGATTCCAGCCGCAACTTCTGTGGATGGGGGTTCTACTCCTCGTAGAATGGGTAGTCTTACACCCCGGCTGCCCGAAAAGCATGCCAGTCTTTCTGGTTCTGGTCGTTTTGAGCCAAAATTATCACTTGCTGGCCACGTGCAAACTACCCTCTTCTCTTCATCGTCCCAAAAGCCTCCCGCTACATCCCCATTCGCCCAACTTCCACCGCGCAAACCCGTTTCTACACCACCTGTGCCCCTTGTGGGCCCCTCCGGAATCAAATTTGCTCACAGCACCGCCTTACAAAAGACCATGCATACATCGAACGTGCCAACTACATCACTGTTTGACAAGAGTGGTAGTGCCAAACAAGCACCTAATGCGTTCTACAAGCCTCCACCAGTATCGACTAAAACAAGTGGCATCCTTCCTACGGACGATGTGACCACACGGCCTCGTACTCGCGAGGAAGACGATGTAAGCATGGCATCTGATGGCGACAATGACTTCATCATCCACGAAGACGGCGACGTCATTACCGTGCCAGGTGATGCAGATGATGGGCCTGAGCTCGCCTTCTCGTTGTTCGGCAACAAGAGTGCAGCCTCAACTGAGCACCGAAGTCGCGCGCCCGCTTCTAAGCAGGTGGAAACTAAGAAACGCGCGCCTCCAGGCGCATTTTATGATGAAAACGAGGATGAAAGTGATGTTGATTCCCCTCGCCGAAGCACTCTTCCGCAGCAACGCACCCCTCGTCGCTCTCAGCCCCGCGCGCGCTCACCGAGTCCTCCACGCAGATCCATCGGGTCTCGTAAAGATGATATCAAGGGGCCTACTCTCGCACAGAGCATACCTGGCTCTTTACTTGATGAAGAGGCAGAGCAGGATGAAGACCACGTAGCTCCCTTACCTCCAGCCCGTCCAGCTCGTAAATCCCGAACAGGCGCCCCAACCAAGCCTAAACCCGAAATGACGCCAGCACGCCGGTCGTCCAGATTGTCGACGACTTCGTCGTTGGCTTCTGTGTCGCCAGAACCGCCATCGCCGCCCGTAAGGGCGACCAAAACCAGGAAAAGCACGCGAACTTCGAATGCGACTGCCGGGGCAGCCACTGCGACACGGAGTAGCTCGAGAAGAAAGGCTGTTAAGAGTTGAGGTTACAGTCGCAGTATTGACTTTGCTATTTTTCAGGATTTCCATACCTTGCTATACGCATTGTGTAGGCTACGCTACCGTGGTCTTGGCTATTTTCTAACCGGTTGTGGTGGTCAGGCGTGAGGATAAATTTGCGAAACGTACCCGTCCACGCAGTCATTTACCTTGGAGCTCAATTCCGCCCCGAATCAATGTTTTTTATTGTATATATTCTTGGTGTCTCAATATGTTTATTACAAGACGTCCGTGGCGACGCAGTCAGCGCGTCTCGAGTGAAAATTGGTTACGATAGTGCATGCCCTATGTCATAGAACGAGCTTACCTAGCAATCAATTCTGGTGCTCGTGTATCGTACCAAGAGTGACAATAGACTTGCCACAATTCATGAACACGCGAGCCTAAGCATTCTACACCTATATCATAGTATATTTCCTTGCATAGATGAAGTCATTTCTATCTAGCACTATGTTGCCAGTGCTTGTCGGTGACACGTTTCCGCTTCCCTCCCCATTCTTCAGGCTACACGATGATGATCACGTCCTGCATAACTCGTAGATGTACATCCACACTAGTACTGCTGCCAGCTTAAGGAAATATGTTATAGACCTTCGCGGGACGTAGTCAACGGTGCCTATCATTCGGTTCTTCTAGCAGTTGTTGGCACTAAAGCCCACAACACAGTCATGAACGCCATCATCGAAAGGAGGCTTCACGCAACAAATGGTTAGCTTCATGTACCACGGGTAGCAAGACGCTTACAGTGGCTGTAAACTCTCGATTCCCGTTTTAGATGCAATCACACCTGTTAAGAACGGGAAGAGCGCAGACCCCGCCTGCCCAAAGCCTGCTATCCAGCCGATTGACCCTACATTCAGGTTTGAATTCACATACCCACGCTACTAAACCACAAGCTTACCTGTCAAGAGCCACCCGGGGAGGATGCGCACTGTGTGATTCATAGCGATGGGGTACATCGGTCCCAAAAGTATACCAATTATTGAGATCGCTACGCCGCCGCCAATGAGCGAAGGCACCAGCCATACTACCAGCTGAAGCCCAATTGCAAGGATGGCGTAAATGAATAAGACCCGACGTTCCCCGACCTGTTGATGTCATTTATTAATGTGCCTCCTGTAGAGGGGTTGAGGCTTGCCTTCTTGTTCACCCACAAAAGCGCGACGCGGCCGATCATGAGACCTGTTTAGAAATGGCAGTCAACGCCGACCCCCGACATTCCCAGAACTACCTACCTCCAAAAAATCCTGATGATATATATCCCGAACTCGGACCTCCTCCGCGCACGTCAATGATGTACGTCACCATCCAACCTAGAGCAACATTCTAAGTGACACATTTTGCACTTACGTGTATCCTCACCTCCTACAGTAACCTCCACTCCCACATACACCAAAATGAAGAAGGCAAGGAGGTGCACTTCCCTGAGCCGAAATATCTGGCTGAACCGGCTGCTTTCACTTTCCCCCTTTTCGCCTGCTTGCTGTCCAATCTGTGCGAGGCATTCTGAGAAATGCTTAGCCATTTCGTCGATCATATGGTGCCGATCATACCATCCTGTGGCTTTAGCCCAAAGACCACGACCAACAATACAGTGTTTATGAGCGCAACACCGAGGCTGCACAGGAAGTGAAATGACCAGTGGGGGAGCTGAGCAAATTGCGTTGCTACCAGTGGCGATGACAAAGCGCCAGCCCCTGAGATAAAAGTTCAATCGTGAATCATAGTTTGACGTTGCGCCAAGAAAATAAGAAACTCACCGTATGCCTTTCAACAATAGGCGTAGGTAGGCGAGCGAGTTCAGATTGAAGATAACACTTACCGCGTGCAGGATTCCCATTCTCGCCTCAGGGTTATCCTTGAGACTTGCTACAAAGCCATTCGCTTGTGCGTCCTACACACGACGTTCATTTGGGTCATAAAATGCACTACACTTGTATTACCTACCTGTAGAGCCATTCCAAAGCCATTGATGGCGTAACCTAGCACAAATGCAGGAAATGGTAAGGCAGCCGATTCTATGGCATACCCTATAACTTGACACGCCGATCCTAAACAATAATGAAGCAACTATGACCAAGATGGAGTGGCTGTTCCCACCTAACACAATCACCTAGACCACGGGGCATATCTTAGATACCGAGAAGACCATTCATCTAAAGTGACATTACCTTCCCGAACCCAAACCTACCATCTAGGAATATATTTGAGAACGCTCCAGAGAGGAAGCCCTATCCAATAGGTCCGAGTCAGATATCGGTGACTCTCGCACAGCGATATAATCTTACGACACATGCGAATACGAATATGAGAGATACGATAGCGAAATTCAGCTGTCAGGATGATAGGATCAACTTCGGAAATACTGCAAGCGTCAGAGCCACCTACGCCATAGACTTTCTGTATCCGAGGGAGCAACGGGCCAGTGGTTCCATCATTCCACCCAGCTAGGTACATTGTCCAACAAAGAGTTGCAAACTGCACTCTTGCCAGTAGCCGCTGGCGTTTTGTTTGTGCTTTCAGGTCCGCCAAGTCAGATATCGATGCCGCTCTTGTATCACTTCCAGACGATCTATGGTCAGCCACTCTCGTTTGAATAGCTTCATGATCTTTCTGGTCGGTTTCCTTGAGGAGAGGGTCAACTGTCGGGTGGCGCGAAACAGTATGACCGTCGACAATCGTCGTCTGCATTATGAGTTCTCGAGTTCGTATACGCGGCTAAAGAACGTTCTCCCCGTGAGGCCTGAAACTTAAAGGGCGAGCGATAGAGTGGGTATAATGGATGTCATTCTCCCACTTGAGGATATAGAGAAAGCACCTGCATGCATTGCCTGAGAAGAGGATAAGTCACGGTATCACTTACAGTGTAAAAGTCTAGTAATCGGCGAAGTGGGGCCCGGGCCGCCGAAGACGGATAACAGCTTATACATAATCCATACGCATGACATGCTAGATAACATGATCCGGGGTTTCCAGAAGATAGAAAATACAACGGATGGAGATCTAATTGTAGAAATTCGTGTTGCAGGTTACACAACGACTCGGGGCAAAACACGCCACTCTAAACTACTGTACTAGGTAGACAGCTATATAAACTAGATGCCGCGTGTACTAAACGAGTTTAGCACGAGTGCCTCAATACTAATGACGTATGAAACTCTATGAAAACCCAAATGACAAGATTAACCACGCCACGAAAATTATATATACTGCCCAATAACACTCAGGCATGTTGCAAATTCAAAACCTTCACTTGAAGCTTCAATCGGGACGGCGCGAGCTACGGGGCACTAGCGCCCATAACGCAGTCATAAGACCCAGTGTACCAATCAATCTAAAACGGACGTGAGCTGACTCCTCGGTATTGTAGTATCACGACACGTACACGGGCTGCAAGGTTTTAATACCAAATTTCTGTGCGATAACACCAGCCATAAACGGGACTAGTGCAGAACCTGCCTGCCCAAGCCCTGCAATCCAGCCAATGGCACCTGTAATCCATGTGTTGTAATTCACAAACCCCACCCCGGACCGCTTGAGACCTACCTGTAAGTAACCAGCGAGGAAGTACACGTCCTGCGTGGTTCATGGCAATCGGATACATCGGCCCCAGCAGCAAGCCAATGATGGAGACAGCGACAGCGTCGCCCACCAAAGATGGAACGAGCCATACGATTAACTCGAGACTATCAGAAATGAATCATCAGTGATAATAGAGCAAGCACGCTTTCATCACTAACCCAATAGCCAGAGCGGCATAGATGAACATGACCAACCGCTCTCCAACCTTTTTATTAACCCATAGTAAGGCGAGTCGGCCAACCATAAGACCTGCAGAATCAAGGGATAAATCAACGTCTATCAATGACAGCTGCTGCATACCGCTGAAAAACCCCGTAGTGATATAACCAGATGAGGGTCCTCCACCTCTAGCATCAATGACGTAGGTAACGATCCAACCTGTTGTCACACCGTCAGATATATCATTAGGATCAAGTAGCTATCACGGACCGCCAATAGTAACCTCAGCTCCAACATAAAATAAAACGAATGCTGCCAGAAGATGTACATCTTTGTTCGCGAATATCTGCCGGAGATGACTATGTTCGCTGGAACTGTGATCGGCGTCTACGATACCTATCTCCGCAAGACATTCTGAAGAGTGTTAACCAATCTCAAAGACCACCCCAAAATGATTTTGCTCACCTTCCTGGCGTTTCAATCGGAAGACAATAATCAAGGCGATTGTATTGGTGATCGCAATTCCTAGGGACGTCAAGTAATGAAGATTCCATCGAGGTAGCTGCGAAAATTGAGTAGCGACAAGAGGTGACGAGAGCGCCCCAGCCCCTATTACAAGTGGTGAGCAGTGAGGCTTCATGAAAGTTTTGCTAGTGGAGTTAAAATTACCATACGCTACATATCTCGGTGAGCGGAGTGAACAGACTTCACAAATGCCTGACTCGTACTTGCCATAAGAAGACCCATCTTCAATTCGGCATTTTCTTTAAGGGATGCAACATAGCCAACCGTGTTTGCGTTCTGGGCTCCTGACGTCTAGTGAAGTTTGTTGATGATAAGTGATTAGACACACCTGTAGAGCAAGTCCGATTCCGTTGATAAAGTACGCAAATATGAAGGCGGGATAGGGGGGCGCTGAAGACTCGATGCAGTATGCCAGTACTTGAAGTAGGGAACCTGAGGTGCGAGAAATTAAGAGTTATCGTGCTCCTTCGATATGGGTGGGCAGTACCTAGCACCATCACCTTACAAAACAAAGTTAGTCGTTTGTCCAGATTTTTCTAGTTTGACTGGCATACTTTTCCGAATCCCAACCTCTCGGCAAGGATCACATTAGAAACAGCACCTGTGATAAATCCCTATGTGGTCAACAGATGATTAGGACTACCGGACCAGATATCTCATATATAACTGACCACACAGGCGAAGACGAAAATCAGAGATACAGCAGTGTACCCCACCTAGATAAGGATGTCAACAAGAATTCACGACACGCAACACAAGAAATGCACCCCATAAATTTCCTGGATCCTTGGTAACAGAGGGCCGTTGGAACCATCATTCCAACCCTCCAGATAGAAAAACCAGCACAGTGCCGCAAGCTGGATCTGCTCTCGTGTCTTTTGTGTTTTGGGCTTCAGCTGGGGCTGAGAGCGTGCAAGTCCCTCCGCACCATCGTTCTGCTTCTCTACGGGCGTCACGGGCGACAGTTCAATTGCATCTACTACAGAGCCCTCTGTAAGTTCAAGCTTGCAGCGTGGTCGAGGCGAAGCGTGGCATGTCGATGAGATCGCAGAGGCCGGATATGCGTCATCTGATGCGAGAATTGGTACAGTCGTGGCTGATAAAAGAGACATAGTCCTGGGGGAGGAAGAAGGGACAAGGCTCACGGACTAATTGTATAACCATAGGGTGTTAATTTTTATAAGACTCTAAGTCGCTTGAAGTGTCGGAGGAATGGCCCGCCCCTTTACATAAATGAATAGCATGTAATTTGGACGTGAATTTGACTCTCGCCATCGGAAGTTCCAGAATTTACTTCGAACTTGACCAGTGTGAGATGGCCTCATCGATATTTGACTCACCTGACTCCGTCCTAGTAGAAAAAAGGCGAACGGACGTACATGAACATGAGGCCTAGGCCAAACCCATGAAATACGGTTGAACCTTTAGCACTGAGAACGCTATTTGTGGGATAGTGGTGGCACGCGGCGAACCAACGGGCCGTGAACGTTTCTGGTCACAAGTGCATCCTCGAAGTTTTTTTTTCAAAATTGACCAGAGCGGAATTCGCTTCAACTTCAAAGCGCAGATTTTGCTGTAGCCTATTAGTCTTCGGACCCCGACTTACGTTAACGCAGCCCAAAAAGATCTTATCTGCCTTCTCTATACAAAACGTCTTGGAGGAAAGTACTAACAGAATCTTGGGTGTATTATTTATCTCAGTGCAGTCGCCACCTCCGCTCACCCAACACTGATCCGATTAACTGGGGATATGCAGTATCAGTAATTATTGGCTCCGTTAACCTTGTCCTTCAGTTGTCCAATGAACTGCTGATAGCTCGGTAAAACATCGGCACGATCTTGTATGAGGCAGCTGAGAGCCCAGAGCCGCAGAGGCGGTTCGCCATCCTCTTTAACCACATACAGATGGGGATAGTATACGCCTCTGCGCATCTCGCGTGTTTTCTGGATGATAGCGTTGACCCGCTGTGAGAACTCGTTGTCGAGAACAGGTAGTGTTGTCTGTTCATAAGGAGCAATCTGAGGAATGGAACTCGCAAAAGTAATCGGATGCTCACCTTGCCGCCGCGTAGCACCTCGTAATTCGGCAGATTGAAGACATCCATTACGAGTCGTGGTACAGCATCGCGACCGATCCACAAGAATATCGTCTGACCATCCTCGATTAGGTACAAGCCATGTCTTTCCAGCCGTTCCGAAGTGAGGGGCAAAGGGGTTGGCAGGATCACACCTTGCTCGCCCACCGTTCCAGCCTGGAAATGATGTAAAATACGAGATTTTCGTACGAGAAATGAACTTACTTCGGGTGGCATGTTGTGCAGGGAATAGAACATGGGATGAATATACGGAATGAGAGTTTGCGAAGGTAGAGATGTCAGCAGAGCTTGGGAATAGGCCCTGAGATCGGGAGGAATTTGTGCACTTTGACGAATGCCAACCTGCATAGATGAGCAAGTCAGGTCACTAGTGTACGAGCGATGTGACCAACTTACATTCTTCAGTAGCCCGAGTACCAACACAGGCAACATCTTCAGGTTCTCGGAGATTGCTAGTTGCGCATTCGCACCTGCGCCCGCGGACGTCATACTGCTCTTGTAGCTGGACAATACTTCCACAAGCCGCTGATGCACTGCGTCGCGGGCGTCTTCGAGTTTGTGTGTCAGCGAGCGCTCAACAGCTTTGTTCGCCAGAAGGGTCGCAATCGCCACCTGGTCGGCGGATGCGAAAACCTCCGAAAGGCTGCTAGTTGTCGGCAACGCAAGAGTGATAACGCGGATGCGCCGCTCCCCCTGACACGTCGTGTGCAAGACTGCAGTCTGCAGAACAACAAATGGTTGCGTAAGGGTGTCCTCAATTTGAATTTCAATGGCGTAAGATTGGTCGGTGGGCACTGCGGGCATCGCTAGGAGGTCCGTAGAGCGAACGAAGAAGTTTCCATGGAATGAAGCCATGCGCAAACCTTGATTGACCAATGAGCTTTGCTCTAGCGAAGAAGTAAGGATCCTTTACCTTTCGAAGCACGGACGCGCATAACGGCTTCTAACATGATGGGCATCGCGAGGACTTCGCCGAACTCGTGGGCGAATTTAATGGCGTCTTCAGACCGAGCAGCATTGAACGCAGGGTAGAAGTAGGTCTGGCCAGAAGTGTAGTGTGGTAGGCAAGCTAGTGAAATCAAATGAATATGAGTTGAGAGGAATAACATGGAATTACGAACCGAGACTGGCAACATCTTGGTATGCAGCACTGAATAGGAACATGTCCACCGAGACCTGGGCCCGCGAACACTCGATGGCGAATGTCTTGTAGAAGGGCGAAGCAGCTTGCAGTAGGCTAGATTCCTGCATGGGACTCGTCAGTAAACCCTTAAACGGCGACATGATCTAGGCATACTTTTGACGTCCCAAGAATTTTAAGATCTTCGCGGTTCTTGAGTACGCCAGCACCAATATTTGGCAAAGAAGACGAGAGTACGATGATCTTGCCACCGATAGGAGCCTGAAAACAATTTCAGGGCTGGAATACCTTTCCATTGAGCAACTTACCATTAACTTAAAGCCAGCTTGCAGTGCAGGGCCTATGGCACTTCCAATAGTGTGACTATCCTGGAACATGTCATTGATCCTGCCGAGCAGTGACTCCAGCGACTGCCGTGCTTCCGTCAGGTTTACCAAGAGATCAGTAGGTTTCGGTAAAAAGACGTCATCGACGTCTGAAACAACGAGCATCGTTGATTCCGTCGTCCCAGGCTACAAAATAACGAGTAACGCTTTAGCGTAAAATTTGAGAATATCAGATAAAGTATTCACAGGCATCGAGAAGAAATAAAGAGAAGTGTCGTAGGCGATAATTGCGATTTTGGTGCGCTCGTCGTCGTTGGGTATACGATCCAGGTTTTCAAGGATGGTGCGTGTCGCCGTTGCCACCATACCTGTAGCAAAATGTCACCAAGCTGCTACTTCACAACTGTGATGGCTTACCCGACTGCACGGCGGTATGGCTGACATCGATAAGAATCACGTAAACGGCAGGCTGTGGTGGGCGAACCATGTACTCAGTCGGCGCAACAAATTCGACTACGGAATGGTTCAGTTCGTCCCTAGCCCATCGGTCTCCAGGCTGATTGCGCGTTTGGTCCCAATCAAATAGTTGAGGGACCTCATTCGACATGCTGCACATGCAACACCGCCAACTGTGATCACATGTCAGCGCACGATATAAATCTTTAATATATATCAATCTCACCGATTGCCGTTGTCGATGAATTGGACATAAGGATTTATGTAAGTCCTGCACCGTCTGCAGCGCGCAATCACCGTGTCGGTTACAACAGGCACCTGCTGCTCGCCCTCCTTCACCGTTCGGTAGGGAGTAATCACTAGACCCAACGGAATTTTGGACTTATTTAGCAACGAAGACGTGGTCGGAATGGCATTCACGGTGCACCGCTGGTATGACGGATCCGCATTTGCGAACGGCGATGTCGTAATGCACGCGTTGGGAGGCAGCCTAATTTCTGGAGGTGGGTGTATAAGCTCACGAGGGTCCGGCGGAGACGTAAGTAGATTGGTCGTCTGGAGATGTAGCGGCTTTTGCCCCATTCCCATCTGCCCAAACTGATCCGTCAGATGATGGATCGGCGCATTAGGTGGGTGGTACGCTGGTTCCTGGCCAAACCCGGGGGCATTGATGTATTGAGGCTCCTGTGGGGGTGGGTAGTATGGGACTTGCTGTTGACCCGCAAAACCCCCCTCCGCAGCCAGTCCTGGAGTGAAGAGCTGGGCAGTGGCTGCAGGCTGCTGCTGTTGTACACCAGGGGCGCCATACTGGTCACCAAGACCATCAGCAGTGCCGTAGTACGCTTGCGTTTGGCCAGCTGCGTATTGGCGACGCTTCGTGTGATGGGTCGCAGGGAGAGGAGGTGACACAGAGGGTCCATGATCTATCAGTGTAGCTGGAGCAGGTGTCGGGACTTCCCACTGGCTACGTCCAGTGGACGGCTCTGCATGGGAGAATATTGGACAACGTCAATGGGCATGCATATGATACGCACCAGTGAAAAGATATCTCTGGGTAGCAGGATCCCTGCGAGTTGTTTATCAATAAAAGTGTAGAAAGTGGGGACAAACGGGTCTGATACCATTCTGCTGCCCATCCAGGGGGAAGCTGTTGAGAAGGAGAGGACATGGACTTGATTTTCTGTTGGCTTGAGAGTGTAGGTTACAGCAACCGTCAAGAAAGTGTTTCGTATAACCCGAAGACGACACGTAGCTAACACGTACAAACAACCTAGAGCACTTGGATAAGACCATTTTGCAGCGACTCTAGATTACATGTAGATCCCGCCTCAGAGCGTACCAGGAATCTCAGGGATGTTTGGAGTTTGAAACAGTGCTACATAGCGGGGTAAGTGCTACGAATTTGCGATACATGATCATTGGCCTAAACATCTTTCCGACAGCAGTTACAGACAGGATCCAGCACCCTTCCTTCTCTCGCTCTAGAAAGACAAAAGTTCTTGAATGATCAGGAGTCAGGCGTGACTCATGCATGCGTTAGCTGTTAAAGGATCCCCATCCCCATCGTGCGCTGTTTTTCTGTTTTCCGGCCTTCTGATGCAATTGTGAATGAACTCATTGTTCGCTTAGACTCTGGCCGTGGGGGACAAGCTCCAGATAAGAATGGGGATGAAACTGATGGCCTTGTTGAAGGAATGAGCTATTCTCATCTTCTCGGAACACCGCGTTGGACGTGCGCGGTGCACAGTGATATATCCTGTCGACTACAAGACCGAGAATAATAGTTGACGACGCGAAGTCATTTATTTTTGATCTGTCACCGGTAGCTCAATGGAGGACATGCACCACCCTTGACTCGCAACGAGGGAAATAAATGTGTTCCACCAATGAGATCGTTGCAGAATGGGTGCCATTTGACCGTAAGCCTGTGCGTTAGAATGCTTTTCAGAACTCATCAAAATCCCAACCATTCAGGCTTAAGGTCGTTGATATCATGGTGTCGGATAAACCTGATCTTAGTTTTGTCATTCAGGAACGGCTTTCGGTACGTTGTTCAGCAGTGATATCTGTCAAAAGCTGCCTGACCACCACCCACGACTTGCCAGATTTGTCGTACATCGTGAGCACGGCCTGACTTTTCACTATGGGACAACATGCCCTGCAATACCATTCGAACGGACGCCTCAATGGGGGTCACATAACTGCTCAGGCTCGAGCACAAAAGGCCACAAGTGCCGATGTAGTAAGTGATCGCATGCTATGATGAATGCTATGGACTTCTTCTGTGATCGACATCTGCATCTGACCACTCTCATCAATTCCCCAACGCTCATTCGAATGGGGGTTGATATTTACTATGGCATTTCTCAAATTGCTGCGTTCATGCAGATGTGTGTACTGGAACTACGCACATCATACGTCGAGAATACCATGCTCAACTCCAACTCCGGCGAAGGGACTTCAGTTCTTTTTCAAGAGCGCGTCAGCTACCAGCTGGCAGTGGTGTGGTGTAGCACGTAAACGCTCCATGCAGCCAAGTTGTTAACATTTTTAATAAAAACTTTGGTGTTCCATAGAGAAGTTTTCGACAAATAATTTTTAGTCTGTTAGGACGATAAAATGTATAATTTAACGAACATGATGTACTACTGCGGAGCTTTGGCTGATCTTTTCTTTTCTAGCCTATTTAACAGCACTCCCGTACATCGTTCAAGGGCATCCGTCTCCTCTACCTTGGCATCTGCGCAGCCAGCCCACCTAACCTTAAGGTTGCTATCCACAAGGTAGACGTACCCGACATGTTTATTCACCATACCAAGCTGATCGCGCAAGAACTCCATGTTCTGGCTTGACACCAAGTATGTCGGGTGCAGCTCTGGGGGAACCGACTTGGCTATTGACGAAAGAAATAGCGATACGAGGAAGGACTTCAGAAGATTTTCTTGCAAGTTGATCTGCACATATTGGTAGAGTGAGTTTGAGAGGAACCTCGCGTTCGTCGGTGCCGTGAAGCCATTCACGTGGATCTGGATCTACTCAGCACCGAAAAGAATAAGAAAATAGATGCGGGAGTACCTCTGACATCCTTGTCGACAACATAGATATCACGGATATACGTCCTTCACAAATGCTCGTGGTATGCTTTTTAGACTTCCTATCCAGGCTCGAGCCAATTATATTTGGGAAATAAAGCGCTTTCTGAGTGAACTGTCAACTTCTTGCCTTCAAGAAGATTAATGAACATACATCTTCACGAATCATCACGTTAGGTGCTATCCATGTTTTACCACCGTGCTTCCTCGTTGCATTGAGGTCAGTAAAATAGCCCTTCGTGGCTTCATTCATCCTTGCAAGCCGTCAAAATAGTCCCCACACCAGTTAATAACTAGCTCACAGGTGCTTTCTCTGTGCCAAGCGCGTTTCCTGGTCCATTAGCTCCTCCCTGGTGTCCGCCCATGTTTTCAGGACAGGCGAAGGTCTCTCCTTCACTCCGAGAGGGCGTTGTAGGAACGGCAACGTCAAGTCATCACCAGGAACTGCCTTCGTGGACTTCTTCACAGACTCATCAGTTCCAGAAGTCAAATATCTTGCACATCCTGGACGCTGGATGAATCTTCGGAGGTTCGCTGTTTCTTGCCACCGTGCGCGGACGGGTGCGCGGACAAACATTGGTGAAAAGTGAAGATTCCTAAATCGGGGCGTGGTGGTCATATGTCACGTGGGTGTATATAAGCGGCCGAGGCCTGCTCACTTTGTTCAAGTTGATCGTCATCCCTTGATTTCAAACCATAACCACTCCTAGCCTACTTCAACCAACGCTAACAATGGTTCGTTGTTTTTTTTTGTGATGTCTGAAGCACAATTCTCATCTGGGTCATTTTCTAGTCGGGAAAGGGTCAGTGGACAAGAGAATTCTCGTGCCTCAAGTATGTTAATACGTCTGTACAGGTAAAGCTGGCAAATCTGCCTCTGGCGGCAAGGTTGCTGGCGAAGGCAAGTCACAGTCGCGCTCTGCAAAGGCCGGACTTCAGTTCCCTGTTGGCCGTGTCCACCGTCTTTTGAAGAAAGGGAACTATGCCCAGCGCGTGGGTGCTGGTGCCCCAGGTAAGTCAGGCGTCTTGCAATTATATTCGTATAGACCGATACCAAAATATCCCAGTCTACCTCGCAGCAGTTCTCGAGTATCTTGCCGCCGAGATTCTCGAGCTTGCAGGCAATGCCGCCCGTGATAACAAGGTTGGTTAGAATTATCTCAGTTTCGGGCCCCTGACTGATGAGCGCAACAGAAACAACGTATTGTGCCCCGCCATTTGCAGTTGGCTATCCGAAACGATGAAGAGTGAGTCAATCTCCTGTCTCAGAGCCTTGATGACTCTGATATCGCTCTAGATTGAACAGGCTCCTGGGTGACGTAGTGATCTCACAAGGTGGTGTGGTCCCCTTCATCAACCCCGAATTACTGCCCAGCAAGTCAAGGTATGCCGTGTTGTGTTATCGCGAACACAGTCCTCATGTCCTTTACAGCAAAGGCAAGAAGGAAGGCACCAGTCAGGAGGTGTAAATTTCTGCGCAGATTATCATTATCTTGCACATATTATCATTTCACCTACTTTTATTACATTCAATCCGGTTGTATTCTATTCGGCTGTGTTTCTATTAGCTGTAGTCTCGTGTACCGGACATCTGAAGGCGACTGCATGGTTGTTTGTCCTTGTTGAATTTACAAGGTATTGGCATAGCCGCATATCGCCAATTGCTATTTCGGCTGCTCAACGTTGCAACTCCCAACAGCGTCATTCGACAGCTCAAGATTTCTGGTCAGTTTGAGCTGTATCAACGATGGCCTGGCTTCACTCGCCTAATCGGCGTGAGGTCACTCTTGTCCTGTTCTCTGTCATGATTTTCGTCATCTTCTACAATTTTGAGACCACTTTTGACCTCTTCGCTAATTCTAAACTCGCTACTCCCTTCTCAAATCCCGGTAACCTTGACACGGACATATATGGGGACTGGGTTTCTGAGGACAAACATGTGTCCAGCATTCATAAACAGCAAGAGGAAAAAGAAGATAACGCAGGCGAAGATACCATGTGGATAAAGAGCGACCTTGTCTCTGAAACGCAGAAACAAGTCATCTTCGGAAACATCAACGTTAATGATGGCTTTATGAAGTGGGATCTGGACGTCCCTCAGACGCAATTAGTGAAGCACGTAGCAGGTGGGTGTACTGCGACCGCTCGTAGGGTGTTACTAACATGCCTACTTCATTCCCTTGTAGGATTCTCCATCATGGACAATGTAATAATGTGCAATGGCACAATTTTCATTGTGACGGATGATCCCCAAAGCTTCCCTTCGTTGGGTTCTATTGCATCATCCATTGGCAACCCGCAGGAAGCTCCGCGACTCGGGGAATGGGAAATCCTGTCAGTCGAGCAAGCGAGAGAGAGGCTTGGTTCGTACGGTGGACTGTACGTATTGTACATCTATAATTCCAATGGCTGTTAACCTTGTCTAGGATTCAAGCCGTCACCTGGCTATCATATGACGCGACTCCGAGTTCGTCAATACCTGCATCTTCATGAGCACGTCCTAATCTCACATATCTAGATAACTACACGCTTTTCTCGCTCTGGCGGACTTACAGCTCCCTTAACACATCGACATCTTCAGGGCACAACCTACTCCCTCCGCCACGGCGATTGTTCTTCCCGAATATCCCTACTTTCAAAGATACACAATCTGCCTCCACACGCCATCGTTCGGACAGTGGTTTCCATCCATATCTTCCAAAGGCCGCTTTTCCAACGCTCGGGTTGATGTATAAAGAGGACTGGGAAGATTATGCGGAAATGGAAGTTCCGTTCCTTATCGAAAGGCTAGTTGTTGCCGACCTTGGTGCAGCTGGACGCTCAACAGATGATGTGCCTCCATTCGCTGTTCCTCATGTTGGACTGAATGCATCAAAGGAATGGTGGGAGCCAATTCGGCAGAATCTTGCCTACTTCTTGAACATAGAAGACCCGACACAAAATAACAAAAACGAAAAAACGATAGTTACTTATATATCTCGACAAGATGCCGCAGGTGGCCCAAAGCTGAGAAGAAGTGACCACTCTGCATTGGTTGGTGCTCTTGAAACGTTGAAAGGGAGTAACAACTTCGAGGTCCACGTAGTCTCTTCAGAGGGGCGCTGGACAGAGAGACTGTCAGCCGTTGCCAATTCTACTGTGAGTGCTAATGAGTTGTAAAAATATCGCGCTACAACTGAACTGTGGTTCTTTACATGAAGGTCGTTCTTGGTGTTTACGGAGAGACCCTTGCGGACAGCGTGTTTATGAGGCCATCAGCACACTCGACTCTCATGGAATTTTTCCCCTCTGGCGTTTTCAATCGCGACGCAGAAATATCAGCTCACTCCCTGGGAGTTCGTTACGTTGGCTGGTGGAATGATCAGTGCGCTCTACCCCTTTATGTATTTTCTTCTCGTTTAATTCATCTTATTTTCAGGCAGTTCCAAAGTGACAGTCTTCCACCAGTTACTTCGGGAAGTGATCATGACGAAGAACTCCAGATTGATGCTGCTGCAGTTGTGCAAGCCATTCAACAAGTGGTCGCTAGCACGTAGATATCGGCGATTAAGCCATCTCATGGACCTCCTATGTGTCAGAAGATTTCCCATCAATTTGGATTCTTCAACCAGGTGGCCAGTGGCCACACTCACATCATCCTCGCGCTCTTGACTGCTATGACTCTTGGACATCTAGAAAATATAGAACTGTTTCTGGCGACTCCCTATTCCTGTATAATACGGTTTCTTGAGGACAAGTGGAGCTGAGATGACCACCCTTTTTATTCCACGAAGCGACCTATATATTTCCAAGGTACCACATGTGTACTGACGAACGCCAAGTCGAGCTCCTCGATTATATAGACAATATCCCCGGCCGAAATTCATGTTTCTTGTTCGGAGTACAAATCTGTCATCTCCACAAGCAGAAGTTGCGGAGCTAACGCGGAAAACTTGCGAGAACCCCACCGCCCCACTGGAGAATCCCGCTACGGAGCGCGGAGCCATCTTTACCTTGCCTACACTGAAGGCAGGCAAGGGCTTACAGGGGTTCACACCACGTGTAATAGCGTATGTCTCGATTGAAGCCCGTCAGCTCGACTGCATAAAAGATGTATTCAACTCGGGGAGAAACTCAAGTTGTCGAACTCCGAGGCCAATTCTCGAATCCAGCGGTTAACTTTGCACGACGAAAGACTGGCCCAGCACTAATGATCCAGGTCTTGTCCCAAGCGTGGGCGCACCCGGCTATATACGCCTCATGTAGCTCCCGTAGGCCCGGCAGTCTGAAACCGTGGTGCAGTCAAAATAAATCAACCGACGGGTTATGTTGGCCACGCCAACATTCAGCCTCGCGAGAATGGTGCTCGAGGGCGTAAACTAGAGCGCTCGGTCAACAGAAATAAGTGCAAAACCTACATGCATTTGGGTAATGCAACTCGGGGCAATGTGGGCGGGTGAGCGAATGGTGAGTCGAGCGTTAGGACTTCATGCACATGGTTTGAGCTAAGAATAGTGTACGACCGGAACTTATGATGCCAACTTGAAGGACACTTGAATACCACTTATCGTCGAACAGGACATGTAACAGCCCGTTCTCAAAAGCTCCTCAACAGACTTCCCCATCGAAACTTCTCCTCTCACGAGCGACAAGAACAGCTGCCAGATGGGTTCTTTTTATGTGGTGCTTGTAGCGCGCCACTCCAGTATATACACAATCTGGCTAGTGTGCACGCGGACTTCGGCATACACATGGAGGTGGTGAGTTCTTCCCTACTACGGAAATAGTCGAAACTTGTTAGACATCAAGTACTAATAAGTACTAGTAGTCTCCCCTAAAGCCGACCAAATACTCAGAAGGAAGACAGTCGTTCCTTCTGTATTATGCAGTACTGGCCGTAAGAGACGACAGCTACTAGTAACAGATCCTAAGCTACCCTGCGTCTTAGTCGACGGTCCCCAAGCTATTACCACAATGGATGTGATGAGGTTCCTTATTCCCTTCATGAACTAGAACACCACCAAGAAGCACACATCTCGGCAGGTAAATTCCATCGAATAACGCAACTTAGCTGCGCCCCTGAGGAGGCGGGTTAGTCTGTAAAAAAGGACTATCAGGTTCGAACTTCGTTTCACACCTCCCGCAGGGGCTCGAAAATATGATGAGTACTTGAGGCTTTGCGAGAGCCGAGTAGATCGTATATAAGCAATCACCATTCTGCAGTAAATCTAGTCAGAGATAGCATATAACACGAATAACTACGTAAGCACTGCAACAAGAGTCTATGTGAATACTGTACACCGCCCCGCAGAAAGTGAGCAGAGAACAAGTATGTAGGGGTGAACGGGACAGGAGTAGAAAACACAAAAGGACAGGAAGTAGTGTAAATGATGTCCGCATGTCTTCATCCATCTAGGGGCATGTACGAGGCGGGATAGTGTGCTGTGAGGTGGGGGTGACGAGATAGGTGCCAGAGTATGTGCAGGAGCGAGGACAGCAAGAATGTAAGTGCAGAATATGGCAAGCATCCACAGGAGAAACCGATTGATTAAGCGAACGTGTAAATGGTTACGCTTGAAAAGCTGGGAATGCATGGGGGCCGGGAACGATGTGGGATCAGGGTAGGGATTGGAAATTGACGAGACGTGGGACGCGAATCGCACCGCCGCGCGCTACTTCCCACCCGAAACCTTAAACATCACCAATCCACACAAGGCTATCGAGTATCCTGAGAAAAGCACAATATTAGCGATGCATCAAATACTAAAATCCTCGAGAAACTCACCACCCGCCTGCATCAAGCTAACCTGCCCACCCCAAATCAGCACGCTCCCCGTCACCAGGAGCACATCCTTGAACACCCCCGCAAGCGTCAGCACCAGCCCGCTCCCCACGCTCACCAAGAACACCGCCGCAATGTTGAGCAGGAATGCGAGCAGTGCATTTGTGAGCAGCAGGAGGGGCGTTATGTGTGGTGTCACAGTCTGCGCCACCTCTTCACCTATAGCGAGGATTGCCCCTCCCGAGGACGTCGCCGTATCGACCACAACGGACACTGTACTGCTGGATACGGCAGACATAGCGCCGCTGTACGACCCCACGATACTTCCCCACACCACACGGAACGGCTCCGCTCCTTCAGTGAAGGGTATCACACAGAGATTGATGAGCGCGCAGACAGGTGCGTAGAGGTGCAGTGAGACGAGGGGGTCCATCTTGAGCCCGTGCAGAAGGGTTTGGATAAGCACAAGGCGTGTGGCTTCGAACTGTGAAGAAAGGTTAGTCGAGTGTTTTTGGTAGGGAGGCAAGGCGAGTATGCCCAGACCCCGAAAGTAGAACATCACTCACTCCAACTCCTCCAGCTTGAATTACAAATCCGACCAAACTAAACCACCGCTCACCCTTGCTCGCAAGGGCAACACCGGAGGAAATCATGAGAACGATGAGTAACAGCTTGCGTGAGGGCTCGCTAAGCCGGAAGACCCAGGAGATGAGTAGGATGGCTACGGGGGTGAAGGCCTGCGCAGGAAAGTAGAGGTTAGCATGCGTAATGAGGTTCGAGGCAGAGCTGAAGATGGGATGGATGGGATCTCAGAAGAGGGAAATTAAGGGAAGATCATAAGCGGGCATAAAGGAATAGAAGAGCAAACGGTGAAGGAGAGCGTGAAGGAGAGGCTCGGGAACAAAGTTGGGAAGTGTATCGAGAAGATAACGCAAACCGGTGGAGACGGATCAACTCACCTTCAACATCTGAATGTACGCCACGCTCAGGTACAGATAAGCAGTATTGCTGAGGATAAGACTGCCAGAGAAAAGGAGGCCAATGGGGAGGATGGAGCGGAAGAACATGTCTTTGCTAACGGGAACATCCTTGGCACCGTCGAGGAGGTGCGTGGTGCGTTGGAGTACACGAGTACCGATTGCCTGGATGTGTATGAGCGGATGCGGAAGTACTTCGGGAACGAAAGATAACGTGGCAGAGAAAACGGAAAAAAAAAATAACAGGAAAAGAGTGGGGAGTGAAAACAGTCGAAGGAGACTCACCGCAAATGTCAAGTGCCAGGTCACCAAAAACACAGGGAACTTGAAATTCAAGGTGTTGTAGATATAGTTGTTGTAGATAATGACGCCGCTACTGAGGACGATCCAGACGGGAATAATAGCAGCTGCGCTGAGCTTCGCTCGGGGACGGGGCTGTTGTTGGTGGTGGGCTGTTGCTGGGGGTGGGAGATCCCTGGTGTGATCGCGTAGGTCATCGTTGAGCTCGACAGAGGCAAGCTTCACCATTGATATGTCGTGTTTCTCCATGATGGGGATTGTAGAATAATGAAGGGAACGAGCTTTTTAACTCAAGTGGTCGTCGGCGGCGGCGGTGGCGAGGGGACTCCGTCTTCACAACGGGGGAGAAAAAGCAAGAGCGGTAGTTAACAAACCCGGGTGAACCAAGCTTTCATTCCGCCCCTGGACCTCTCTATATGACATGAAATGCACAGCCACACCATGATGCCACCACTTGTAGTGTATCGATTACTTTTGCACAACCAGCAATGTCCAGCTTGCAGGGTTACGTCGATAGTCTGTCTATCCCCTCTTCCTCCACTTTCACGCTGACTCAATCAATCTTCCAGGGCGCGTTCTCCTCATTCTACAAGACGGACGAGCCATCGTCGGCGTCCTTGCTGGTTATGACCAAAAGTCCAATGTCGTCCTCAGTGATTCAAAGGAGAGGATCTATAGTATGGACGATGGCGTCGAGGAAGTCGACCTAGGTCTATACCTCGTCAAAGGGGACATGATGTCAGTGTCCCCATTTCATTCCCCCCACTCTCAACAAAACTCTCACACACTTGTTCCTAGAGTCCTCATCGGCGAGATTGACGAACCGATTGATCAAGCCGTCGACCTTGCTTCCATACGCGCGGAACCGATTCCGCCTATCCGGTACTAGCGCAATCCGATCTTTCTTCGATGCTTTCCGTCTGTCGGCTGGTTGACGGGGGACAGGCTGTCAAAGTCGATGAATCATAAATTGTGGAGGGCGACAGAGTGCGCGCTACCGCAGACAGGCATGGGATACGTTCTCATCACCACATAAAATGTATGTTTGCACAAGCATAGACATGACAATGTAGACAAGCTGATACAATACGATATTTATCTACGCTTCCACGCCATCTCGATGACAATACTAGGGGAAAATATACATAGCGCCGTGCGACCAAATAATTGTCCCCTGCCTGTCAATTCACCCTACGCACCCGATTTTGAGTTGATCATTACAAGTGTCCGAGCGCTCACGCATCGAGCCCAACAGATCAACCAGACTTGTAAATGAATATCATTCCCACTCCCCGCAATGATATTCACCCCCGTCCTTGTGCTCCTATTACAGAGCGAAGAAGCAGACAAATACGCATGCAACTCATCTCATCACATTTTCTTCCGATGCAGTAACAGCCTTTCGCTCTTTGTTGCTCCTCGGGTAGACCGCACTAATGTCTGCTCTCATCGAAGCTCGCTACTTGTGCCCGGAATCCATGAAAGATTATTTTTCATCTACATTCAAGTGGCTCTGTGGCATTTGAATTCACGAATAGTGATCCTGGGTCCGAATAGATTTGGGGTCCCCATAGCCATGCCATCAAATTATATGGTTTCGTCCTCCATGTGGTGACACCCATCCAGGGTATCCTTACGTACGTTCGGCGGTGACATTTCCTCATCCTAACGTTACTCCAGTCAGTGGCGTCCAGTGCGCCGAGGCTCTGTTTGCTACCACCTGCGTGGAGTCAGAGTTGGATTTGGCACTGCTGTGATAGGGGTTATGGTTTCCTTAGCTCGCCTTTGCGTGCCGTCATGATATATTCGCCATGCGTATGTACTTTCTTTATATACTCGAGCACTCGTTATGAGCTCTCAAGCTCCGCTTCCAAAAGAACTACATGTGTCATTTGGAGCGAGCGAGATATCAATCGTATTTCCACTCCGGTATCACATGCTACGCCGGTCGGCCACTAGAATGGAGGAGGCACTCGGTTTGTACCTGGGTACAGATCAACTAGAATCTGGATGGCATTATTCCTGATGCAGGCAATGTAACGCCACCCATCATTCCTCACCTTGCCTATGATTGGCGTCACCACAGGGCCATCACTTCTAGCTGTTCTGCGAATGATCAAGGTGGTGCCTCCAAGTTGAAGGTAATAAAAACTGTCCCGGAGTGAGGATGTACTTATATGCTCCTGAAAGCCACGTACACAAAGACGATGCATGATATCGACTCATCAGGAGGACCTACGAATCGAAACAAAGGCAAATGTCCTGTAATTCTGGGAACACTCCCTTCTCACAAACGACATGATCTTGAAGTATGATGGTTGTCTTGTCCCATTGCTATCGGTACAGCAAGAGATAACAAACAACATTCAGCCCTGATTCTCTTGGTCTCATTAGTGATCATCTTAATGATCATCTGCGGCAACTTTTCCAGTGCGCGCGAGTGTCAGCACCTTCCGAGGCTATTTATTGCCCATCCAAGTTCGCTGCCTTTGGATAGACTCACAACTGAGGTCGGATGAAGATTCAACTGTGACAGTCGTTATAGTCTGGTGAAAAAAGTGGGCGCAACACCGTGGCTCGGTCTGGACTCTGGAGAGAGTTCCTTTTACACATCCGAGTCCAGTAACGGAATCTGTCAACGTAGGGAAAGCGCGTTTCCACAGGAGCTGTATCATCACAGACTCCGACTTTGGAATAATGCCAGGGCCTTGATTGTCATGCCAATGTATGGATCAGCCCTGTAGAAGGTCCCGGGAATTTATTTTCACCGTGAACCACTGATGCATCAGTATGTCACTCGAACCATAGCTTGAGGCTGCCATAAGGATGTCCGTCGTACTTTTCCTGCCGTCTAATTCATTTACAGACTGATCAAACAGACTTTCCATGCTATTGAGATCTTATCTCTTGTAACTATGGATCCTGCCATGGTTGCTGCTGCCAGCGTTTTCGCGGCTCTAGTGATTTGCTGTGGGGTGTATCGTCGATCCACCCGCATCTCTTTGGCAGATATTCCCAGCCCAGAGTCTCCATAATTCATTATGGGTATGTCTATTCTCCTTTACTGGTGCTCTTCCTTTCTAATGTGACGGCACTAGGGAATATGAAACCCTATCAATTTGGCGTACGTAACGACAATCCGTATTTGCAGATGCCCATACGCGTTCTGCTTAGCTGATTCATAGGAAGACTGATTGATGATTTCTGACCACGCCGCCTTACAGTACATCTACTTAAAATCAGGCTATCGGTTTTCCAGACAGAATGGTTGCCGTGTCGTCGCAAACATGATCGAGGGGAAAAGGAATTCTATGGGCGGGTGGTAGGTTTTTGGCCACGAGACTGAAACGTGAAATGGTCTGTTGTTGACTTATTAAACTTTTCAAGGTGATGAT
Source organism: Rhizopogon rudus (assembly GCA_002995055.1). NCBI lineage: Eukaryota > Fungi > Basidiomycota > Agaricomycetes > Boletales > Rhizopogonaceae > Rhizopogon > Rhizopogon rudus. The sequence continues at coordinate 26,978 of PVYE01002142.1, read as the reverse complement.
CATAAAAGACAGCGAGGAGTGATGCTGCCTGCATTTGGTGGACCAGAGACTAAGACCCTCTTGTCATCATTTCAGGGATGCGTGGAGTCTGTGGGTACTGCAGTCATTAAGTACCTTCTCCACACTCATCAACAATTCAATTCTCATGGATGGACATGATGAGTAACTCCAAGGAGCAGTCAGTAATGCTAGATATTCATGGCTGGCTGCCCCGCGCAACCTTGGATGTTATCGGGGAAGGTAATTTTTTTTTGGCAGGTACACAATAATCTCTCTTCTTCATCTCTTTCTTCAGCTGCCTTTGATGCCAGCTTTGGTTCCATGGACGACAACGAAAGTCCTCTTGTACACGCATACAGCAATTTGGTGTCAGTCTTGACTTTTGTTTTCCTCTGTTTCCTCTAATTAATTGATATCCAACTGAATTCGTTCTCACCACAGGACCAACGTATTCTCATCTCCGTCAGATATGCAGATGTTATTTCAGGAGGTTTCAAGGTACATCCCGCTTGGCATTCTAAAATACATCGGAAACACAAGCAAGAATCCACTTCTTATGGGCATGCGGGAGGTAAGCAGCGCAGCAACAGTTGTTTCAAAGCAGATGGTGGGAGAAAAAGCGGAGATGCTATTGCAGGGCAAGGAGCCTTCAGTTGCTGGATACAACCGGTAGGAGGTTCCACATGGCGCCGACAATTTTCATCTGACGGTATGCTCATTTCTAGGGACAAGAACCTCTGAGGCGAAGATGCGCATGTGTTCAATCCAGAAAGATGGCTCAGTGGCGCAGCGAAAGAGAAGAAGGCTACGGCATTTAGTGTGTACCCCAACTTGTAAGCGTCCGTCCCCGACGAAACAACACGCATTATTATGAACCTACAAAAAAATTTCCCCAGGAGGGCATTCGGAGGAGGAGTGAGGGCTTGTATTGGATGGCGCTTCGCGTGAGTAGTTTATGAAGAATTCTGCAGTGCTTTTGAGCTTATTATGGATGCAGGGTGATCGAAATCCAAGCATTTCTAACTGAGATCATTGGAAAGTTTGAGCTCACACTAGCTGATAAGTCTAAACGGATTCGGCGGGAGGCGTGTGTGGTGATGGCTCCAACAATGGAAGGCGAAGTTAAAAATGAGATTCAACTACCGTTGAGGGTGTCAGTGGCACCGCGCACTGAGTAGGGGAGTACTAACGTCATGCGCCGAGAATGCGTTCCACATAAAACGGAATACATATGTATTGTACTATTAAACAAAATTTATTTCGCTATCTACACTTATCGGAGCTCAGTGCCTACGCTTAATGAAGTTTTATAAGTGACAACATAAATGGAACAAAATGCAAAACCGCCTTTACGATGCAAAATCATCTGTTGTGTTATGATGTTATATCTTGTCAGCGCTTCCCTTCTGGATATCTTGTATCTATAACAGACCGAACAAAATCATATATCTTGTCCTACCGTTTCGACACGACCTTGAAAAGGGCTCTCAGCGCTCCTCCTCCCCGTAATACCACACGTTCGGCCTTCTCTTCGCCCATCGTTGCATGCACGACTAGCCGCGCAATCACTTCGCCCTATAATGCAATCATTATTCTCCATCTTTTAAGGATTGCAATGCAAATGACTCACCGAATCTACAAGGATCGCTACCACAATCAGCCTTTCGAATAAAAAGGTCAGTTCCAGTCAGCTAGACTTCAGCTTCATAGTCGATCTCACCAAATAACAATCCAAGTTATACGCTCCATTGCGTTATTGTTCAAGTGATCATGTATAGCATCAAGCTAAAGAAAGTAACATCCAATCAGCTGCTGAACATGACAAGGTGCATTGAGTACCCACAAATTCGCTCGCCATCCCCAGTTTTTCATTCAGGACTTGGACACGTTCTCCGATTTCCATATATTCTCGCACGGCTTCATACAATCCTCCCAGACTTGCTTCGCTCCAGAACAACTCTGGTACGTCCAAGACATTGCTCACGAGATTCACATCGCGTCTCAGCTTGAACAGCTTGCCCGTGAGCTTCATCGCATCACGCCGTTTGAGGTTGAGGGCTCCGGAGAGCGCGAGCTGTCGTGGTATCGAGACCGCGCTTGGTGAGGAAAGCACAGAAGTGGCAACAGACTCGTAATGTGCGAGGAGAGTGGATTGGGCAAGGGCATGTGCAACAGACAGTTTGAGCAGATGGGAGGGAGACTTGAAGGCTGGATTCACGTTTAGCAGCACACGAAAGGCACAATTTGAAAAACGCACTAAAGAAATCATTATATATGCGTGGGTATGAAATTGTTGGATCATGCTATACAGTGTCAGATGGGGAGTGGTAGAAATGACAGGACGTACTGCGAAATGACATTCTTCAATTTCCCAGTCATCTTCTCGCATCGGTCGTTTGAGGATACCCGCGTTGCCGATGTCCTCTACGATAGCCCGTTCTTGCTCCTCGTCCAGTCCAAAGAAGACAGCTACACCATAAGCAAAGAAGACGACTTCGGCAATACGATCCTCTTCTTTTCCCTCTGGCTGTTGATATCTCACATGCCCTTCCCTCTCCCTTGTTTCTTGATGTCTCTCATCCACAATGTAGGGCTGTTCTCCCTCCTCGACGTCCTCCACCTCTGCTTCGGCTTCAGATTCCAGTGACGGTTCGGGTGGGGGTCGGCGAGAGTCTCCATGGGATCCAGACGTCATGTAACCATCTGCAGTCTGTGGTGGATCTGACTGAGGGACAAAATATGAACCCTGATAACCATTCTCTTCAGCCTCAGCAAAACGGGTCTGTAGAGACTTGGCTTCCGTGACAGGCGCTGCTGAGGAACGGACATTTGTATTCGGTCCGTACCCAGGAAGTAACGGAAGATGGTACATCTAAAAGACACGTTGTATGTCAGCCAAGGTGAAATAAATGACAGTCGGCAAATAGACAAGCAAACGAGACTCACAACATACATTGCCTCGTCAAATACCCTCGGCGTGACATTGTGCTCCCTCCTCAAAAAGCTCGCAAGCAATTTCATCCTGAGTTCTTCAGCGATGCAATATGCTGTGATTCTCTTATATCCTGCCCGTTTTCTCTGCTCCTTGCTCATGCGTTCGCCAGCCGACTTGTATTCCCGGACCACGCCAGCGTCGGTCTCGTAGCCGAGGATATCATCGGAAACACTTGTTGGGAAAGCCTTTGTTTGTGGTGCAGAGGGTAGAAGGACGAGCTTTTGTATGGTTTTAGACGTACGCTGAACTTTCTGAATGGTGGAGGCGAGCCCTGAAACAGAGGCGCGTCGGCCTGCCACTGCTGGCGGCCGCGACGTAATCAGGCCATGCGATGGTCGAGAGCGGTAGCGCGTTGTGGGTGGAAGGTTTGGTGTACGTGATGTAGTGGAAGCGGACATGGTGGCTAACGATCAACGTTCAGGTCTCAGTACTCAGTCTCCGTGTGAGGTCATCATACTCCGGTAACCGGCTACTTACGAGTAACCAGATATTTAACGCCCCTCTGAACAAAATGTGCTCCAAAGTCCAGACACAAGATATTTTACCCATAATGTTTTAAACGAACCTCAGATGTAAAGGATTGATACCGTTGTCTTCCGCTGGCAAATTGATATCAGATGACGGTTACCAGCAAACCGGGAGAGGTCATTTCAGGTCATTTCCTGCCTTCATCCCGCTAAGCGTCGAGTGGTGTCACACGGAAAGACCTTATACAGACAACGGCGTGTGACCTTCTGGTATGCAGGGAGCTTGGAAGAATGATCTATTAAAGAGAATAAATCTTCGTGTTCACTGACAGCGGTTTAGTTGACGCCAAGCAAAGGAAGTTCCGGCGGAGAAGGCAGGTGGCTGCGAGGGGAAACTAACCTTGCGCCGACTCCTTTCACTCCATTCTGCTGATGAGTACACAGTATGTATATCCAGCGAGACTATCAGAGGAGGTCACGATGAAATGCACCGTTGTTCTGACTTCAATTATAGGATATCAATGGGCATGCAATGCTGAGTTGCTAAGACTGTACATTACATAAAAGGGCGCGAGTCAACTTTCACTCCGCTGCTTGTTCAGGTTCCCCAGTAAGGAATCCTAGCTCAACAGTGGTCATTGGCTTTTTCCCTTTCGTGTCTTCCGCATAGTTTTCGTAAAAGTTTGTCTCATCCCTCTTTGACCTCCCAAGCTCTTCTGGACCGTCATCCCCGTCAACGCCTTCGCCCCGGCGGCCAGGACCATCCCAGAAGTGGAACGCTTGGCTGTGCACTCCATACGAAGTTGGAACAACTTCTAGCAAGTCACCCCTCGCAATCTCAATCGCGGGAATCTCGCTTGCTGGCAACCCGATAAGATACGACAGAAGGCATCGGATGACAGAAGAGTGTCCAATGATCAAGAGGTCTTCTTTTTCACGCTCCAGTTCGATCAAAATGGGTTCCAGGCGAACTAAAGCCAAAAGAGATGATTAGAACAAAGATAGTGCAGAGATATAAATATTACCAGATAAATCGTGATAGCTCTCTGCTCTAGGAGCACGGAACGCGTATGGATCCTTGACGAATCTTGCCCATTCCTCGGGGTAAAATTTCCTCGCTTGATCAGGCGTGAGACCGTCCCAGACTCCAGGATTGATTTCGGACATCTGTGGTTTCTCGATCACCTTTACATTTAAGGATGGGCTAGCAGCAGCTTTTATTGTTGTCGGCTCGCCATCTGTAACAACCATATGCCGGGCAACCGCAGACTGCGGTGGAATGGTGAGGTGAGAGGAGGCAATATGGGGGATCAATTGTAGATCTGAAGTGGTTTTTGTCGCGGTCAGGAACGGCCAAGCAGTGTGATGGGCACGACGCCGAGTCGAGGTCCATATCTAGTGGGTCTGTTTTAAAAAAATCAAACATACACAAAGCATCGAAAGCACGTACAACCAGACGTCGATCATTAGGGTTGAACCCACGCTGCTCGAGCGACTTGGCGCGTCGCTCGACGACGAACTCTTTCAGTCGCTCAGAGTATTCCCACCCTGCTGGAGAAAGATCGGAGTCGGCTTTGTAAGAATGTTCAATGAGTGATTGTCCGGACTGTTAATGGAATGAATCAAGAGATTTTTAAAAATGCTATAATTTGCTACCTACCCGAGCAAAATAAATCATGCGGGGTCTGTTGTGAATATTCATGAGGAAGAAGACAATCCGCGACTACTCTCCAATCAGTTGTCGCAGAACAACGACTGGGAATGACTGCTCACCTGCAAGTAACCACGAATGTTCTGTATGGGAATTAGGTCAACCCGAACTTATTATAGTGCAGCAGGACATACGTTGACCATAATCTTTTCGCCTACCTGATTTCATCCGTGCAAGTCAGCCAAAAAAAATAAGATGAAGTATGTATCGTACATACATTTATTATACGAATAAATGGCCAAGTGGTTTCTTCAACAGTCTCATATGTTGCCTCGCGATCGCGGATACGTCCGTAGTAATCGTTTACTGCCTTGTCTGAATCCCAGCCACGATACTTGACGAGTTTTGGTAGTCAGATCAGCAAGACAGTGAGATAACGCACATCAGGAGATGATATCTTCACGTTCCGAATATTGGTCTCTATAATCTCTTTGTTATCGCAAACTGATTCTACATGAAAGGACGTATGATTAACCAAACGATTCCAACAACTAGAAGGAAACATACCAAGGATGATCACATGAACTCCCTGCTTATCGAATTTCTCTGCGAGGTCCTGGCGCACCTGCCGTGTTCCATTGTTGGCATCATAAATCACAACCTGTCCACCGGCCTCAAAGAAGTCCTCTATGAGCTTCTCGCAGCCATCTGCCACCATCTTGCGCAATTCCATGGTCTCGGGACTCTTCTCACCTGTTACCAATAGCAATTCATACAGGGCTCAGGGAATTAGCTTCGAGTTGGTGCGCACCTAATGTGAAGTAATCTGACGGTAGTTTCTGGGTGCCGCCGAGCGTCTTTCGTCGATAGTCACCTAGAGACACGACCTGCGTCTTCACGCCCATCCATGTGAGATAACGTTCGAGCGCGCGAGAAATGTGTGTCTTGCCACGAGCGGGTAGGCCAACTGTTAAGATGAGGATCTTTCCAGCATGAAACAGTAAACCTGACGCTGTTGTGTAGAGTGGTGCTGCCATGTTTTACAACAAGAGCGGGGGTATACTTCCCCTGCACCGTGACGGAGCGCTCTGGACTTGTGCTTGGTAAAGGTCAATACCGGTGTCTATATCTTTATGGAGTTGCCTTACTAAGTTAGAGTTGCCAATGTTTATCTTATCTCTCACGGCTTCATAAAACGACTAGTCCGAGAACTGCAAGAATAGCGGTAGTCACCGCAAAGTTAGAGCAATAAAATCTAGCTTGAAGCTTAAGCTTGCATTAATATGAGTCTACTTTATATGAAGGAGAGAGAAAGAGAGAAAAAACAAATTCCCATTAGCCGATTTGAACGACTGACCTCGTCATTACTAGTGACGCGCTCTACCAACTGAGCTAAACGGGATATACATGAAGGTACCCCATATCACAAATCGTATGCTTAGGAGACAAATTAGGGGCTTATCGCAGATCGTCTTGCTAGGCCTACTGCAATTGTACTTGCGGCATTTTAGATAGAAGGGCGCATGAACACTAGACTATTTAGGATTATCCTGCATAGAGTATACTAGACTATTTAGGATTGTCCTGCATAGAGTACACTACACTAATGGACAAAGGAGATTACTGCGCGGTTCCTCTCACTGCTGCGGCATACTGTAACGTTACTTGCCACCACACAATCATTGCAAGTCCCAGCACGCCGTGAAATGTGCCCCATACAACCTCGGGCGTAACATTTATGCTATGATCATTATTTTAGAACCGCTCTAGGACGAGTGAAAGAACACGCACGACTCAAAGAAGGGACCTAGAGAGTGAGGGATGAACCGTGGGGCCTGGAACAAAATTGTTGACACCACACTGTGGTAAATGCAGAACCCTATCGCGAGTGCGCGCTTTCCAGGTAGAAATTCTAATTCCAAAAGGTTTATCTGCTGATCCGTCTTGAAGTAGTACTCTAGTACATACCTGGTAAAGGATATGCCAGGAAAGCGGTGACGCATGACCCCGCTATCAATGCGCCATACAACTTTTTGATGTGAGCAGCTACACGCGACTCTGAATCCAGAATATGAACGAACCTTTAGCATAAGTACCGTGGTGTTGTTCATTTGCAAAAAAGGAAGGCTCTGTGGGGACCAGAAAGCCTGGAGCGCAAGCGGAGCCTCCAGTGCGATATGCAACAGGAAGACAGAAGAGCTGACGAACGTTAGGCGTATCTTTAGTATGCATAACGATGTTGATCTTACAGCGGGCTACGTGCAACTACAGACATGATAAAGCTGGGGAGGGAAAAGTGTAACCAAATTGTTGAACCAGCTTTACCAACCGATGAGTTACGTAAGCAAGGCTTATCTTTAACGTTATAACATTGGTGCCTGGATCTTCATGCGCGCTGAGATTCCGCGGCTTACTATCATTCCCAGTAACACATGCAATCGTGTGTCTAGAAGCCGCCGCTTCCATCTTGTAGACCAAGACTACGTTACCGGAGATGGGGAATGCCGAGAGACCGGTCCCGACACGATCCCTTTCTCTCTGACTTCTGATAACCACTAGAAACTCCCGCGCGCGGCAGAACGGGCATCGGACCCGGAGGGCTTCGTGTCCAGAACCTTTCCAGAATCACTCAACCATGGTTGAGTGGTTCTCAAAAAGACAAAGACATTAGCCACACACAAGCGGGTGAGAATGACGACGAGACAAGCACCCACTCGCTCAATACTCAGTATTGAGCCTTTGTTTGATTAAATTCGTCAGCTAGAACCCAATCTACATCTTGCCTAGCAAGAATAACTATACATCTGTTTAGTCAAAAACAGCCAAAGAAAGGGGTTGACATAGACCAGCAGCCTTGCCCTTCACTCTTCCGCATCGTCCGCATCGTCACCTTCCGCAACGGCACCCAGTGATGTTTGCCGGAAAGTCGAGTAAGCTTCAACGGCATCCAGATCTCTTTCGAGATCTACGTTTTCTCCGCCGGCATCTCCAGTGATGGCACGCAACCTTAGTACTTCTTTCCTCAGATTCTCGATCTCGCCATCTCGTCGCTCTACCCGACCCTTGAGCGTTCGAATAAAATCATTTCCGCATCTGAGCAGCTGGAGCTTGCTGACACCTTTATTTGGGCCATCTCCGCCGACTTTCGGCGGCCCCCTTGGAGGGAGAGCACCCGGAAGAATCGGTTCGTCAGGGAAGTTTTCATCTGAAGGCAGAGGAACTGGTGGGAGCAACACACGCAAATCATCGTATGCAGTCTTCAGAGAATCGCGGCGTTTTTGTTCGGCGTCCTTATGCGACTTGCGATTAAGAACAGGAGGGGAGGTTGCTGAAGAGCCGAGATTCAGAGATGCGGGAGTGCCAGCTGTGTTAAGAAAAAGTTTACTCCATCATTTCCAAAGACACGGGGGAACAAGAACTGACCTGGTAAAATAGGTTTAGGCGCCGGACTGACCAGTGACATTGAACCCTTCTTAGAGCCTTTCGATGATGCGCCGCTATCAGGCGCAATCTTAACCTTCGCCAGTTCCTTCCCTTTATCAGCTTTTTGAGTCTTGGGCGCTGCAGCCGGAGTGAGGCTACTGCTAATACCCAGTCGGCCAAGATTCATTATGCTTGCAGGAGTAACTGGAGTCATTGGTGATGTTCCTTCCTGGGTGCTATTTGGAGGAGATTGTCGAGGTGCAGGAGGCGCGGGCGGCGGCATTGACAAGTCTACAGGCGACGGCGAATCCGTTTCCAACATCGTGCTATTTCTGCGGGTTCTTGTCGAACGTAAAAGGGGGGTATTAGTCGCGCTCTTGACATGCCTTATGGATTGTTTCCCAGAAGAAATAGTGGAGGGAGGTCCACGCTTTCGCACTGCACGTGCCACTTCTTCTACACTTGGTGATGCCGTGCGCTTATTCGATGGTCTTTGGGTATGGTATGCCTCGAGCCAGGGACTCGTCAGCGGAGAAATATCAATGTCAAGATCAGAGGGTGAAGGAAGCGGAATGGAAGGGCTTGTGTGCTGAAAGACGATGTTAGCAGGCGCAGAACTAGACCCCGGATGGCGCATGTCGCGAAGATATTGAGCAGAGACGGAAGAGTCATGGTGGGGAGAAGGTAGGGGGACAGGGTCGAGCGCATGGGATGAGTAGACGTCTTGATCAGTGTTGGAGTATTGGGAGCTGATACGGTTGAGGAACTCTGGGTTAGGCAAAGGGCGGAGCTCCGTGGAAGACACTAAAGTGACAATAAGGATGAATCCGAAGGTAAATCAAATGAGTCTCACTGGGTGTCGGAAGGCCGCTGAACGCTGCTACTTGATCCCTCGAGGGCTCGCCGGTGGAATCGTGAGTATTTAGGGCGGACTGCCCGCTGATGAGGGCAAGCTAATAGAGACTTCAGCACGACATTCAAACCGCAAGTGGTCGAACCTGCTCCACCAGACAACGTAGTGGAGAATAGAGGTCATAGCTCACCTGCTGCTGGAAAATTTGATTCTGGATTTGATTTTGAAGCTGCTGCAGCTGATGTAGCTGAGTAAGCTTATACTGCTGCTCAAAAATGACCTGAGGAGTGAAGCCCGTGGTATTTGGAAGGGTCGGAAGTGAAGTGGTGTCCATGCTCTGCATAGACATGAGGTTGCTCATAGACATGAGATCGATTGGTGGATTGAACATAGGAGGGTTGGCGGTTCCGGTGAAATTGGACATCCCGGAAGTCGGGCGTTGACCGTGCATAGCAGCTGCGTTTATAACATCGTTCTGCTGGGTATCGTGACCGCGTTGTTGGTCAGAGGAAGACTCTGGGAACAAGAAGGCCAGGAAGTCCTTCTGGTGGTGTTCTTGCCCATGATTTGGGTCCATTTAGAGAAGATGCAACGGTGATAGGACCAAAACCAATATGAAGAACGAACTATGAGGATGGTTTGCTGTCGCCGGAAGGACGAGCAATAAAGTTGCGATGAAAGACGAGAGAGGCTCGACCGAGGCAAAGGAGTCAAGAATAGAAAATCTAATCTCTTCAAGTGACCCCCATTCCATTTTTCGCACTCAGCTAATTTGATTTTTGTCCAGCAACCCCCCTCCCTTATACTACCCCTACCTCATTCCTGGCCGACGCGTCCACTGGAAAATACTTCGCCTGTATATCCCGTCTCTAGTTTCTGGTCCCTCGCCTTTTGAATACCATGTCTGCACGCAATCCAACAACGCGTATCAGCTCTTACCACGGCGCAAAGCGCAATCTCCTCGGAAACAAAGCTGGAAATGTGCCACCCGCATGGCGTGACAGCACGGACAAGCAGAAAGAACGAGGAAGCAAGATTTTGCTCAGTAGGCTCCCTCCAGATGTTGGAGAACCTGACGTTGAAGTGCGTGCTTGTCTCAATGTCCACCTGAAAGGCACCGGACCACAAGCAACTGTTCTTAGGAACTGTTCAGGAGGACCGTAGGTCCTCTGAAAGAGTGTTTCTTGATCTGCAACACGCAAGGACGCTCGAAAGGCATGGCAGTCATAACATTCCAGCGGCCGGGAGATGCAGCCGCAGCTCGCGCGAGATATGATGGTAAATTTATCGACGGGAGTAAGCTAACTAGTCTCACTTCTCTTGTTCAATCAGGCTCATTTGTGTTTTCTCTTAATTTTCTACCTAGGGCGTCCAATAAAGATTGAAATAATCATTGATTCGGATACTGCCGTAGGCCCTGCCCCTGCCCCTGCAGTTCCTTCATTACTCGGACGTATCGGGAAAGCCGCGGGTGCTCGCCAAAGTAGCCTCCCTGCTCCACAGAGTCAGGTGCTGAATAAAAATGTTTCACCCGCGTAAGATAGTTGTCTGATCATTGTTCCTCGACTCCATTAACAAAACCGATTTTTCAGCACCCCTCACAAAATTTCAGTCACACCTCGCACTGTTCAGACTGGTGCAACGAATGCAGTCGCGAGGCGCCGCAAAAAGAAAGGCCCACGCCGCCTCAATAAGTCAAACGTTACCCAGAAATCACTCGCTCAACTCGACGAGGATATGGAGAAATACAGGGCTGCGGCTGACGGTCAGAAGAGTGGCCAGTAGTTGATGCATCTTTCCTGGGAAGTCTGGACGTTCCTGCTACCGAACACTTCAGGTATATTGTACAGCATGCTTTTTGTTGGCGAGCAGGACTATAATTAATCATTAATTGGTGTGTAGCCTGACATCATGAATTTTCTCTCGATTTTTTGACAGAGTCGCAAACCAAGAATGAATAATACAGAATGACAGATAAACGTCAGTGACCTGCTGCATAATTACACCATCCCTCATCTGCGTGCGCCGCCGTGGAAGCGAAAGTGACATATCAAGACGACTGGGCGCCGCTGGCACCTTTTGTTAATATTGCTTCTACTTTAAATCTCCGCCTGCCTTTTATTATGCTACTTTAACGTACGTACTTGAAGCTAGGACCGCTGGGCATGAACACAACCCATTTTTATATTCTTCTAAAGGAGTGGCAAAGAATATATACTTGCAGCATTTCCCCCAAGAATTCCCTATAATGTATCATCGCGGGACATACCGCAGCGGAAATGACGTTTTCATGTATTCCACGGGAAAATACCGGAAGGTCTTGATTACAATAAAATTGGAATCGCAGTACTTACTCCGCAAAGCCTGCAACAAGCTCCAGCCACAACAGAAATTGTACGTCACCCCGTGGTCAGACACCCTCCTAACGCCCAGGAGGATAATCTTATGAGAGATGTTCCGGTGAACGCGTCCCTGGATGGTGATACGTGGCATTTTGTTGTCAGCGCCGAGTACCAAGGACAGAAGCAACGAGAGAGAATGTACCATTTGCCCCTATCAATACCAAGTTCAGATCGTTATTTGGAACCGTGTCCAGAGTCATCAGCGGTCGTGACGACTTGAAGGTAACCGGATCTACGAAGTGATGCGACCCTTTGCCGGTACCATGCCAGGTCATGGTATTGAAACGAGACGGTCGTTAGGCAATGGCTACTTGGCATATGCCGGGGTCAAGGACACTCTGTTGAAATCCAGTCGATCTTTAATGCCTTTTAATATCGGCATTTTTTTAAAGAGTCTCAAACGGCTACTCGATATGTCGAAGGCAGGGGGCACACGACGCAAGTAGAATTGTTTCATAGGTGTCGCGTAAGACACCGGGGTTATTTTTGTTTGAAAAAAGGTTTCACCTGAGCTGTGTTGCGGTCTGAAAATCGGGAAATTCTGCCACAAACTGGCGACCGCTTCTATGTGACAGCCACGCGCCAACCTCGAGGTTGTGATTGGCACCTATTGACTTTAGTGGATATGACGTCTAAAATGAATGCCTACGTTCATTCACATACGCCACCATGATGGCGAGTGAGCTGAGGGCGCTTGTGCATTGAGCCTCGTTGAGCCCCATAGGGACAAAATCATCGCGGAGTGACGGATTCTCCAAGCACACCTCAAGAACGTTGTCAGTGCGTGATCTTCGGTGGTAAAAGAAGCCCTGATGATACCCAAAAAAGCGACACAGATCTAGGGCTACTGCGTAAATTAGCCACCTGCTTATTTCGTCTGAAAGGCGCGAAGGTTGAGGCTCGACAGGTACGGCATGCCGCAATAACGCCGTGAGGCATCAGTTTCTTGTGGAGGATACGCGGGAGAGACTCGGGATCTTTTTGCACGTTCAAAGTTAGTGGAAGCTTTGGCTTTTGTTATTCGGGGCTTAAATGATGAGTCACCGGGTGTGGAGCGCCGAAAATATATTTATACTGACTGAAGTCAAATGGACAGAACGAATAAACGCCTATTACCTGTAGTGGGTTAGGAAGATCACCGCTATGCTGGAATGCTGATTGGATTTGATTGCGATGGATAACAAGTCAACAACTGAGTTCTAGAGCAGATATGAAACGCGCCGGGAGCGTAGTTCCTGAAATATTCCCAGACCGTTTATCGGAACAAAACGTGCAGGTTGCACAGGTCCAGGTGGCAGCCCAGGCTGTGTGGCCATGGCTCAAGACTGCTTAAGAGGGAAGTGACTCACATCTTTTGTGGAGGGGTCACATGAGCCTGGCGCAAGAGGAAGATGGCCCCTGTACATACATACTGATCGTTTTTCTAGGGACTTCCAAGGAAGCGTGGAAGCTTCCGTGATTGAATATGGTTATGACAATTACGGTGTGGAAGAATCAACAATGTTGTTTGCTGGTGCTTATCCTTTTGCCGTAAGCGTACAACAAGCAATAAGAATAAAGAATTACTTTAAAACACGACTCCACTGCGCTTTTTCTCTTTTATACCTCCCCCTACTACATGCCCCCTTCAACACCAATTTGTTCGATGCCCCCCAACCTTCCAATGTTTCCGGCGCATAAAAGACAGCGCCGCACCGCTACCAGTGTCCTCGCTGGCGATTTTGATCTTCGACCACCCCGGGACGTGCTTACCAGCCTGCTCAATGGTGTAGGACCTTACAAAGAGGTTGAGAAAGAGGAAGAGACGCGTAGGACTAAGAAGAAAGAGAAAAGGGAACGCTTGAAGGAGAAACAAAGAACCAAACTTGCCTCCAAGGTCACAGAGAAACCTATCAAAGTCGAGACCGCCACTGCACCTCCGCCTGCGCCCACAGTATCTACTCAGTCAGTCAGCGCACCCGTGATACAGCCCTCCTCTTTCTGGCGCGCTCGCGGGACGACTTACCGACCTACTATACACATTGCTACCATGCAACGTTCTGTATCTGTGACACCGCCTCCAATGCCGTCCTCCCCACAGTCTACACCCGGACCGTCAACTTCTTCCGCCACATCTCGTACGTCGTCAAAGCGCCCCCGCACTCCCGCGGATGACCACTTCGATACTGCACCTGAGATCATTGATCTTTATAAACCTGTTCCACCGCCACTACCACGGAAGAAGAGGGTTGCAGTGAAGAAGGGATGGAAGGGATGGGTGGAGGGTTCCCCACCGCCGTCAGAGAAGCTCATCAATCTAGACGCCGTTCCTATGCTACAGGAGAGACGCACACGCAGTGGCAAAAGCTTCGACGCAATAGGTGTTGGAAAGGATGGTTGGGTATAAATGGTCCGATTTTTCACAGCCTCTTTTGCGGCTGTAAAAATTGATCTGATCGGTTTCTTACAGCTTCTCACATACAGCATCGCACCCGTCTCCCCCTCAAGCGTTGTTATCGCAATACCGTTTGGAATCAAGTAGTGCTGATACCAGCCCGACAGACCGGAATAATTTCGTCGGAATGAACCCTTTACCCCCTTCCGTATACTCTCATCACGATGTTATCTGTTGCTCAGCTGATTTCCTACATCCCTATCGCTCATCTCAATAACTAACTACAGTATGCAAACGTATATCATCTTGGGTCTTAGTAGTTCTGTATTTGTGTACTTGTTCATTTTTAACGTTGAATCTCTTTCCGTCTGAGTTGCCTGGTTTGCGGTTAGCCTCCTCGTCTACCAGCATCCGAGTCCTCTTTATTGAAGTTCCTTGATATAATGTAAGTATGTGGATAAGGATGCTTATGCCCCAGCGATGACCAGATTCAACAGAGCGAACAATGACCTGGTATTATTTTTGAAACGGTGCATGACTAGGCAGGACATGCATGCAGCTACAGACATCCAAGGGAGATTACAGAAGCGTCAGGTCTCATTGTAATCGCGCTCGATGAGCTCGGAGGTAGTCAGCGACACAAAGTGCCGAGATGCCGGAGGCTTTAGAATTCAACAGGGCCAAACAGCCATCATGGTGTTCAACGACTGGTACTTGTACAGACCCACATTCCAGAACATTTGACACGACACATATATAAAGTCACGACTCTTACCAAGTTGTGGTTCTCCAACAGAACCCGTTGATTTCCCTCGTTCTGCATTTTCTGTCGGTTGGAGCGGAGCTTACTTTGGTGCATTTTCCCTGGCATTTCGGTCGAACCGTCAGCCCGACACTATCTACCGGCTAGTTCAAAATGCCGCCTGTCATGCCATTTCCTGCACTGCCATCCCCTCCATCATGGTTTCCTGGACACATGAACCGCTTCACGAAGCAACTTCCAGCATTATTATCCCGTACCGATGTTGTCCTAGAGCTCCGAGACTCCCGTCTGCCTCTTACCAGCATCAACAACAATTTAGAAGGTAAGCTTATCTCCTTCGCTATGTTTCAATTTTCGGTTCCGACTGTGAAAATGCTACATATATGGTTCATCATCTTAGTCTATTTTTCCACCCTTCCATAATCCCGCCATCACATATCCGTCCACTATTTCCCATCCTTGATCCGTCCTTGAGGCAAACTCAATTCCGCTATCACATATTCGTTCGCCGTTATCCGTCCTTGAAGGCATCTCATCACGGCGGTGGCATTTTTCGGCTCCTTCCAGCTCTGATCTATCGTATGTTCGACAGGTGCCATCAACAAATGGAGGGCTGAGCGAGGCTATCATTCTACCTTCGCTCCCTTCCCCTCTTCTACGTCGACGAATTCATCCCTAGGATATGGTGGCCCGATTTGCGAGCGTATCGTCGTCCTCAACAAACGTGACTTCGTCCCTGAATGGGGTGTCGAGGTAATTCCCTGCGTCGTCTATTCATCGTGTCGGCTCATGCACCTCAAAATGTAGCCTTTTAGGAGGGCCATGAAGGCAAAATTTCCCGACCAGACGGTGCATTTTGCTTCTTGTAACAAACCCCGGGATATAAGATCCCTGAGCGAGATGCTCGTAAGTAGGTCGCTGGTTTCTTCGACCTGGTTTGGGTGCTTTCCTCGGCGCGATAGAGCTGACGAAAAATGCAGATATAGCAAAGAGAAACCCTCATGCGACTGAGATGAATGTTTTGGTGATTGGTATGCCTAATGTTGGCAAATCAACATTATTGAATTCCCTTCGCAATATGGGTATATCAGGTCGTGAGTTCATCGTATCTCGTCCTTGGAAACGATTAACCACGGGCGCAGGGACGCCTAAGGCACTTCAAACTTCCGCACAGCCTGGCCATACACGCGCTCTTTCGACCCGCCTTAAGCTTTCAGAAGATCCGCTGGTTTATTCATACGATTCACCCGGCGTCATGCTACCCTTTCTCGGAAGAGGCGATCGAGGCGCAGAGCGAGGAGTCAAGCTTGCTCTGATAGGTATAATATATTTAATTATTAGTGCGCTGTTGGCTGAAATATATTTCACCACAGCCGGCATCAAGGAGAGTTTATATGATGTCGAAGCGCTTGTTGCGTACTTGCTTTACAGGCTGAATATATTAAATCCAATATGTGAGTTCGCTTCCGCTGAATTGTTACCAACTTCTGTCACTGAATTGACGGTAGCACCGGCATACCTGACACTCCTCCCCCCTGGTTCACCGCCGACCACGGAAGCGGACGATTTTTTGGATCGGCTTGCAATGCGGCTTAACATGCTGTTACGAGGGGGCGAGAAGGACACCGTGAGAGCAGCAAAGTGGTTCGTTGAATGGTGGCGGAACGAAGGGGGTCTCGTTTCCGCTTCGGTACCAGAAAATCTTCCGACGGAGTCGGATGGAACGCACGCTCCGCTATTGCGACGAGGCTGGGGTTTCGATTTTGAATGGGCGGCGGACGAGTCTATGAATTGCACCGGGGAGGCCTTTGAGTCGGCTGTGCAGAAAAAAATGGAAGAGTGCATAGATGAGTCATTGAGGGCGGCGAGCGAGGACGAGAGGTCTGGAGTCGGCATCAGTACAACCCAAGAGAGGAAACGGAGCTGGCAAGAGAAGCTGGCTGGACGGGCCGCAAGATCCAAAGCGAAGCTGGCTGCACGTAAAACTGCATAATTCATCATGGCGTTTCTTGCGGTCCCCCGCATTGCATTCAATTGATTGTGTTGTTCATACTATCACTCTAATACCTAATAATGCCCCCGATGTCCCCTGTGAAATCTCACTGGGAGGCACGTTCCCGCGGCGATCTGTGAATTTCGGGGCTGTAAATCGAAGCACACAACTAACGTGGCATATGCAACCACGATGTGACAAGTACAATAATAAAATACTAAAAGTCCAGATAATCCTTCCCCGTCCCCCAGCTCTGCGCACCTGCGCCCGTCGTGCCATATGGGTCCTCTGGCACATTCCCTTCAGTCATCTTGAAGGAGAACTCCCGCTTGAACTTCGCCTCGAGCGATGATATTGTGGCAATGAGTTTCGTACAGGCTTGCTCGAGGACAGCTTGCGGCGTCATCGTCCCATCCGTCTGTATTTTCAACAGGAAATAGGGATGCAGGGGATGAGGTACTTTGTATCCGGCAAAAAGCACTTGTGGCATCGCCAAAACTTGCCTGGAAGACGATTCACACACTCCAGGATGTAGAACATGGATGCTTAATAAAGACGTACGCGCGAATCATGTTACCCAAAGTATGGTCCTGCTTCAAGATCTTGAAAGTGGCTGCATTGGGGATTTTGGTGTCTTCTGTGACCTCGACGCTGTGGCCCGACCGTCAAGTGTCTACTGTTTGAGATGAGGGGCAGAAACGCACTGTTTCTCGGTGTCTTCAAGGACAAAGAGCTCAAACCGGTTTGGCGCGTTCATTACAACTCTTTAAGTATGTTGGGGATTTGTGGTAAGCTCGCAGCGGCGAGGAATGGGGCACGGTAGTCACGAACATCGTTCAATTCAGCACACAACACACTATGTATATCTCGTATAACCCTGCTTCTGCTCCGGTGCTCGCACCTACGGTGACCGTCTTGACCAGCGAACTATTGTGGATTGCTGAGGGGGATCATGTCAGAATCCGGAGAAAATACGGTATTGAATAGGGAGTGTCAGAAAAACAAGTTGTGTTCATGAAAGATGGTTGCGCCAACTTCACCGACAATAAATAATGCCTGAAAGGCCATCACGTTCGCACTAAATTGTATGAAACTCACCACAAGACAAGGATGCGAGGAAATCAAGGTTGTGTAAATTAGAAGTTGAAGAAAGTAAAAGGGTGGCGCAAAGCCGATTTTTAAAACTCCGCTCAAACTACCCGTTCTGCCATTCGAGAACCTAAAGAGCCAAGGTCCCCGACGTCAACACTTGCACCTCAAGGTCAGTTCACGCTTGTCCCTTGGGCCCCATTTGTCCAGCAGGAGATTCTACGCTGACGGAGCTGTCGAATGGACGTGTTGTGACGCCGAGAAGTTGATATCTTGTTGCTGGATGGATGGGGCTCGACTTGGATGCATCAAAACGAGATTATTGATATTGGATTACTTGGTTTTTGCAGAATATGCCGACCCACCTCTCGAAGACTCGCAAGCACCGTGGCCATGTTTCTGCCGGTCACGGTCGTGTTGGAAAGCACCGCAAGCACCCCGGAGGTCGCGGTCTTGCTGGTGGTCAGCACCACCACCGGTGCGTTTGATTTGGTGATAAGATCTTTGCATGGAATTTAATTTGGTGGCTCTCAGCACGAACTTCGACAAGTACCATCCTGGTTACTTCGGTAAAGTGGGTATGCGACACTACCACTTGACCCGCAACACGCAATGGCGGCCTATCATCAACGTTGATAAACTGTGGACGCTTGTGCCTGCAGAGGAAAAAGCAGGGTTGACGGAGAGCTCCGAGATTGTTCCCGTCATTGACACCCTTCGACATGGATACGGAAAGGTGCTTGGCAATGGACAGTACGTGGTGTGCCTAGCTTAGATGTCGTACCATTGCCTAACCTTGAGACAGATTGCCCAAACTTCCTTTTATCGTCAAGGCACGCTTTGTTTCGCAGAAAGCAGAGTACGTTTCATGGTGTTCTCCGTTTACCCTGAGAGGATGCTCACACGTTTTGTTGCACAGGGCTAAAATTAAGGAGGCCGGTGGTGTTGTGTCACTAGTCGCATAGGCTCCTGTCATGATTTTTTTCTTTTACATATATCATACGTCATGCTGCAATAAGATCGCCCATGCTCGATACATTGTCTGGTTTAGATGTGATTCAAATGATCAGTGTGATGCCAGTAGCTAGGTAGCTACCCTCCTGTGCGTTAGGTTATAATTAAAGTCGTCATCCGGTGGTCGGACCCCGGGTATTCTCACACCCCACTGCCAGTCCTTGATAATCCATCCTCAGGGCTGCTGCGCTTCCTCCCCCCACGAGGATGGCCTCAATATCTACTTGGTGTAAGTTTCCATAAGTCTTCCGTCTCAACTCGTTAACTCAACGAGACTTGCAGATCACAATCAATATTCAACTTGGAATAGAACTCGTCGTCTGCAAGCTACTCCTTACTTAGCTCGCACCGATACCCAGACTTCTCGTACCGCTACCTCTATGGCTCGTACAAACACACGGGAGGCCGTCATCATCAACATGGGTTATGTTGGTGATACTGCCCCAAAGAAGGATAAGAAGCAGGAGACCCTCTTTGGACCTAGCATTGGCGTCGTAAGCTCGACGCCCCATTGGACCCAGTCCATGGGACACAAGGTCCCTGCAGATAATATTTCTTCGCACATCATCCAGAACTGGATTAACCAGAGCAAAGAGGTCTTTCAAGCTTCGTCTGATATCATCTCTTATGTGCTCATTCATGGACAGCCTTCGCAGCCTACAACTACTCTTCAAGCTTTGGTTAACCTCAAGCGGCCGACTCTCCGCTTGAGTCCTCTAACTATCTCTCCGGGAGATGATCCGGATCATCTCGATTCTCTCCACCACCATGGTTTGGAATTCGAATACGATTGCGACGCACCCAAGTGTCGCATAAATGTCAATGTGGTGCTACCTGCAGATCACCCCTGCGCAGAATCTGTCGACAGTACAGGCTACTCGCGCATTCCTGTTTTCGAATCCGTCGTCGATGGTGGCTTTGGTAAAATACTTAAGCTGGAAGAAGGTGCAACCCTCGAGTTAGGGCGGTTTGACCAAATGCAAACGCCAGAGCATGTCTCTCCCCAGGCTACCGGAGTACCAGAGCCATCTCGAGCAGCAGACGGCACTGAATCCACTCCTGCTAGCAGTGGCAGGAATGACCGTCCCCGGAAGCGTTTTACAGGATTTAACTTCCGGAAACGCCCCGCTGACAGGTCTGTGGCAGGACCTGCACTTGCCGTCTTTGATGCAGAGGCATCTCCACCTACAGATGAAGGGAATGCTGAGAAGGAAGATAAAGAGGATATGAAGGTTGGTGTACGAGTTACTATCCGTTTGACCGCTTTGGACGAGGATGGTATCGACATGTCCCTCCCCAATGAGCAAGTAACATACCTTCATGTCGTCCGCTTTGGCGCTCCGCCACCCGATGGAGAAGACGATTCTAGGCCTTGGGTCGTCAAGGTCGTGAAACGTGAAGCCACAGTGCGTTTCACGTCCAGTCGATTGACCATTTTCTCATTTATCCATAGATTGGGCCTCACACATTCCACTTGCACGAGATCTACGGTCTTTCATCTCAGTCCAACTCAACCCCCCAACCCCAGGCGCCCGCTGCCACGCTGGATACACACACTTACCCGCCAGCATCGACGCCCGCAGTGCCAGTGCCAATGCACGAAGATGAGCCATCATCCGAATGTTTACTATGTCTTTCTTCCCCGCGTGAAGTTATTCTACTTCCCTGTCGTCACCTAGTCGCATGCAAGGAATGTGCCATCAACATGGTCGAATTCGGAGCAGGTGGCAACATCATCCATGCTGAAGACACGCCAGCCCCGACCACAGGTGGAGAGCGCGGCGAGGCTGCTGCTACGGAGGGCTCAGCTCCAGTCACCACCGTCGTCACCCAGAACATACGGAGAAAGCGAAAGGCAAAAGGCTGGTTCTGCCCTGTCTGCCGTCAACGTGAGCAGCATCTATCTCGACTGTGTCCTACCCTGATATACCTTATATCTCCCAGCTTATACGTCGCTTTTACGGATTTCAACAACACCTCCGACAAAAGACATATCCGATGATGAGAACCGTGCGTCGGCGTCCATCGATGAACACGAGCATGAGGACGACGAGCAGGAGAACGAGCAGGAGCAGGAGCAGGATCAAGATCAGGATCAGGATCAGGAGCAAGAGCACGGCGGTGATCCTCTGTCCGCCACACCAGCAGCCGCAGGCGGCATGTTCAACAGCATACGCTCAAGCCTCCTGCGCCGGAACCCGCGCTCAGAGAGCGGGCACACCGCCGAGGCCACAGAAGCTGAGCGCCCCACAGAGGTTCCCATCACAGTTGTTTAAATGTTGTTGTTGTTTCGGTATGATATGTAATATCTAGGTGTGTATGTAGTCGCTTTCGATTGTGTTGGTGGATAGTTGTCATGGAACATTTGAGATATGTTGTTTTTCCTATTGATTACTCTCGTTATCTATGTGTAGTTCTGTTCGACTCTAGCATCTCTATTATAACGATTTACGCTTCCCTTCCCTGCATGCAGCTTGCCAATCCAATCCATGAATATCAGGTATAAAATGATACATCGAGTCCGCGCGGCTAATATGTACTTACAAAGACTAAAGATAGAGATGGGTATTCACAATAATACAAGAAACGCCGCCCTCCCAATCACATCGCAAACCTCTGCGTCTCCACGAACGGCCCAGCCCCAACATTCGGCGACTGCAAGGCGTCCAACGCCCACTCCTCTCTCAGACACCTACACAGCGCCCTAAAACTTGACATCGACCCCTTTTCCTGCACAAGTACGATCGCGCACGCGAACTCGCTCCCCAACGACAGCTTGCTGGAGCCATGCCGAAGCATCGGCGACATCGGACCCAAAGTATGGTGCCCAGGTGACCGCGGGCTCGCAGCCGCGCCCAAATGCGGGGACCACTGTCCCTGCCCCTGCGAAAACTCGACTCGGAATCGAACCTGTTTCTGCGCAACAGACGCGGACTGCGAGTCGACGAGCTCGCTCATGTGGCACCGCAGCACCACGTGCCCATCCATCTCCTCAATGCCGACGACGACGCCAAACCGCTCGAGAATACGGATGGCTTCCTTGCGAGTGGAGTGCATGGTGTCCGTTGAATAGAGGACGTAGGTGTGGCCCCTCCAGTTAAAGAGGTTGGAGAACCAGCCTTTGACTTCGCCGACGGGAAAGGAGAGGATCGACGGCATGGCAGGAGAGGAATTCTGCACTGACGGGCCAAGGACGCGCTTGGATGATTGGGCTGGAGGGTGCAGATCAAGTGCAGGCGCTAGTAAAATGTTAGTAATTGAAACCCGCCAGGACGAAAAGAAAAATCCCTACGTCGTAATTTTTTCTCATTTTCTTTCATGACCTCGCGGGCACCATGGAGAGTGTTGCGCAACTCACGTCCGACGCGTCCCTCGTTGGGCCTTCCGCCAAATATTCCGCCGCGTGTTTTTGTAGCGTTGCTCTCCAGATAGGGCCGTTGGAAGTTATACTGCTGGTTCTCCTTGTCAGCGCCACGAGTTTGGTGATATCCGTAATCGGCCCCGGGACCACGTGGAGAGACATAACCATGACGGCCAGCAACAGTATCCGCGTAACTTTGAGTTGGAGGGTGGAATGTCGCCTGATCGCGTCCCTGTATCACGTTGTGCCATTCATGTATGTTCACCCAATCCATATCGGAACCCGTCGCAGGCTGCATCTCAATATCTCTCGAGTTCGCAGATACGCGTTCGTTTGCAATGGCGGAAATTGGAACCGGCGGTCGAACAATACAAGGG
>PVYE01002110.1:31479-44831 GCA_002995055.1 Rhizopogon rudus | reverse complement strand
TAGCAGATTGACCCACCAAGACCGCCAGAGTATGCTAGCAAAACACGACCTTTTGCAGGGGTGGACATGATTGTAAGAGTGAGGAGAGTCGCCAAATCACGGTTGACTCAATACATTGCTTGATTTTTGAGTTCGAAAAATCAAAAAATCATTCACCACTGTATTCAAACTGTATTCGTGCTTTAAACATATCCTACAAGCATACATTTGTTTGAAAAACTATTTACAATCATCCTACAATGTCGACGAACACCAAAATCGATAAGCTACACAAGAATAGCAGTTCTGGAGGCGAGGATGACTGCGCCGATGATGCTACTAGTAGTGCCATTGAGTTGACGGACAGCGAATTGGAACCGAGCATGTCCGAGATCAGTGGTGTGACAACGTGTAACAAGCGCGTTTCATATTGTGACGTGTGGACATGTCACGTGTTGTCACGTCGCGGTCCTTCTATGGCTGTTGTCACACTGCCTACGGCAGACTACCGAACGCCTTTGTTACCACGTCGACGCCGCCTACCACGCCAGCAGCATTTAAACAATATTTTGATAGTATGTGCCTCATATGAATGAAGGATTTGGGGTAATCGACGATTGACTATCATTTCGGCTGTCAGGACTCAGAATCGTACAACATGAATTCATTGGAACGCGCACCAGGTCCATCACGGCGCAACAATGGTTACCGTCGGCCCAATCAGACGTCGGTAGATGCACCTTCCAGCTCAAGGGCTGTTCAGCGAAGAAGGAAATCACGATCGCCGGACGCTTCGCGCTCTCAAATCCAAGTTGCCACCCAGAGATACGACTGGGCTCAACCCGATGCAGGGAAGAAAAAGAGACAAGCAGCTCCTCAACCTCTAGATGACAGACCCTTTCTCGTACCACTTGACGATGTCAATTCTGAGAGAGGTCGCAAGTACAAGTCGAAATCTCGTCAGCAAAGTCGCCAGGGAACGGAGCACCCTTCTACCGCGTCTGCTCTTGCAGTAGAGAATAGGCCCAAGAGGGATAGATCAAAGTCGAGAGATGTGTCCTACAGACAGAATACGAAAGCCACAGGATCCGACTCTGAGGGTGTGCAGGCACTCGTGGACCTTCACCTTGATTATCAGGGTCCGATCGCAGCTGCTGAATTTGCCAAGCTTAAGCGAGAACTTGACACATGGAAGAAAGTGAGTAAACCCATCTTGGCAACTTTCATCGTCTGACCGATGGCCCAGGTGGCTCACGATAACAAGAAGACAATTAAGAAGCAGAACAAAGTGTGTATATGCGCGTATATTTGGCAGATCCCTTGACAATGCAATGTGCACATTGTAGGTTATTGACGACCTTCGCCAGAAAGAAAATGCGAATGAGAAGGTCAGTGTTTCTACCATTACCTGTTAAATTCATAACCTCATGCCGGAATTCGTGGTTGTAGAAACTGAAGGAGACCGAAAGTCAACTGAGCAAGGCACAACACAAGGCGAAGAAATCTGAAGACGTGAGTCATTGTCAAGTCGATAAACACGCTAATTGAACATTTATCCAGGCCATCAGTAATGTCGAGGTGAATGTACAATGCCAAATTTGCATGGAGCTGTTACTTAAGCCATATGCGTGAGTCTGTTTGCATTCTCTTATATCTACCTTCATTCATGAATTTACCAGATTATCGCCGTGTGGCCATGTCCTTTGCGTTACATGTCTGCAGGAGTGGTTCAAGAAAGCACCTCCTAGTGATGACGAAATGTACGATGATGATGATCCTGATTACCTACTCTGCCGGAAGAAGACCTGTCCAACTTGTCGTGCTGATATTCGCAATCGGCCCATTCCCGTTTTTGTCGTCAAATCTATTGCATCTGCATTGTCAAAGGCCCGAGGAACATCTCCCACCACTTCATTATCCACTTTGGGATCCCCTACTACTGACACGGATCCATGGGAGGGTCTTTTCCTACCTGACGACGAAATCGAGGACTATGGTAGCGAGGATGAAGACGACGATGACGACGACGACGACGACGAAGAAGAAGACGATTGGCTCGATGGAAATATCTTCAGTTATGGTACGAGCAGTGATGAAGAACCTTACGGTGGCGACTACGTCCTCCCAGGGTGGGAGCCACCGTCAACTCCTATTGATGATGAGGACTATCTCTTCGATCAACTGGGCAGCAGTGACCTCAATGTTCTTCGGCGTGGTGCTACGCTTGGTATGCTCAATGCATACGACATGTACTATGTACATGATGAAGGACTTATTGCGCATGACTACCGCAACAACAGGATTTTCCTCGGGTGGAATATCACCCTTAGTGCAGATGATGAAGATGGCGAGAGATTCATGGATTGGATCTTGGAGGACATAGAGGAGCGCCATGAGCGCTGGAGGATGGTGGAACTTGAGAATGGGAAGTATGAGGCGCACCTGCTCATCCCAGAGGATGACATGACCGATTACAGTGACACTGATTCTGAACATTACATAGCAGGGTCTGACGCTGGCTTCTAATGCTGTTGTTCACGGACGCAATTATTGACTCTCTTCCACATAAGTTCTTCTTTCATGTCAGTGTACTGTTAATTTGTAGATGGCCCTTTCAACCTCCAACCGTGTATACTACTAAACTGTGAATTCCTGTAATAGATTTTGTGAAATCGAATATTCATGATTCTCGCTGCGTTACATATCTCATTCGCTTTGTTCCCTTCTAGCTCTACGCAAACAACCACCAGTCCGACCTTGCGTCCCGCAATAGATACAATAGATATAACCAAAGGGAAAATAAATAACGTGTTAGACTAGTCGGAAATCATGTGACCTTGCAACAAGCACAGTGACAATCAATGCACTGCACAATAAATAAATAAGTGAACAAGCACGGCATTCCAGTTCATGCGGCCAGTTCCGAGCTCAGACGTGAGTCACTTTGAGTAGCGGCGTTGGGCCCGTGTTTCAGCGCCAGAGCTACGGGCTGGGGTTCAGCGGCATTGAACGTTGTCAAGTTCATCTCCACCTCTGATTGCCGCCCTGCGATAGACGCTCTCATGTTCAGGTTTGCAAGGAGGGTGTTGCAGTACAAAGAGGCGATGGGCATATCAAAGACAAGGTATAAGAGCTCTCCTTCCATGGTCACGTACTGCTCGTCAAGTGTCTGTAGTCAGTTCGGTTGACTTGACTGGCGGGAAGACTTACTATAACCAAATCACAAATAGCAAATACCGTTGTCCAGACCATGTTTAGGACAGCGAGGAGCATGAGTCGTTGGATAACTTTCACCGTGCTGGAGAAAGTGATCCCGTGAGCGCGACGTGGTAATATATGGAGCGCAAAGAGTACCTTCGAACTCTGGTTTGCTCCTTATGCCGACGCAATAGCGCATACAGAAATATTGCAATGGCTATGTCAATGAAAAGGGAAACTATGAGGTAGGCTACTCCGAGATGCTTCACAAATACTTCAATAATAGGGTCTCCATTTAAAAAGAAAAGATGTTCACTTTTAGTAGAGGCTCCCACTGGACGTATACCAATTGGCCGGAACTTTGAAGGCGACATCAGAATTCAAGGTAACACAAGATCGGAGGTGTTATCCTCACATTTGAATAGTATAAACTATCAAACACGTCAGCGGAGTAGACTTATCACCAAGAGTGAAAACCTCACTGAAAGCAGAAACAATCTGAAATGTCGCCAAGGGAGCCTGGATAAGAGACACGACCATAAGGCATCAAGATAGCTATCAGTCCATTGTACATACCCATACAACAGCCACCTTCTTTTGTCCGCTGACTGCATAAATACGTCAATGAGGTACATAGATGATAAATGTATCGCAGACTTACGCCGGCATATTCTGAAGACAAAGAATGCCTGGACTAATACTGTGGCCATGGCCTATAGTACACTAAAATGAGATCCTGAATATCAAAGATGAATTTGACGCCTACGGCAGGAATAAACTCCATCTAGGAAATATAATGAATCAGCATCTACAAACAAGCGGATACCAACGACTGTGCTGCTCACAGAATATGGACTAAAGGGGGAGGAGCGTGATCCTCAACAGAAATAATAAATATTCAGTGAAAGCGGTACGCACGCAAAAGTAACCGTTAGAAATGTGTAGTCGCCAAAATTTTCGATCAAGTAGACCCATCCTATGGGTAGTTTATGTAAGTGGTCAGGTCAGGAACACTTGATAAACATTAGAACTTACCACCATACACGATCATATATGTCTGCGCCGTGACAATCATCCTAAAAAACAAAAAGTCAAAACATGACTGGAATAGCTTGCGGCGTGCATGTCACCATAACAATGCGACCTGTAGGAACGTTAGTAGCAGCTTGGGTAGTAAGGCCATCTGACTGACCAGATATTTGAGTGGTTTCTTGTCACGTTCACAACTACGAGGTACATAAGCGTCGATGGGGGGATAAACGGAAAGCTCCAAGTGTACCTTGCAAAGTACCAAAATCTGTTCCGTCGATCAGTAAAATCGTGAAATCCTATGTTGATTGTCTGCTCACGTCTGCAAAGAGAGCATAGCCCAAAACACAGTATTGATCAGTGAAGTCATGTAAATGACGCCATATGTCATTGTTGTCAGAGAGCGGGACGCTAGTAAACCAGTCGTAGATACACCGTCCATGGTGAAGGTGAACACTCCAAGTTGCACGTACTCATGGATGTCTCATCATATATAGACTCGCTAGAGAGAAGCTGTGTTATTATTTCGGTCTATAATTTATTTATTTAGACTGTTATATGCCACATGACACAATCATCCACCAGTACTTGAGAAGCTGGCCTTCGGATCCACGACGTGTCTGACCAAGAGACTC
Organism: Rhizopogon rudus; assembly: GCA_002995055.1. Lineage (NCBI taxonomy): Eukaryota > Fungi > Basidiomycota > Agaricomycetes > Boletales > Rhizopogonaceae > Rhizopogon > Rhizopogon rudus. Next base: position 39,990 of record PVYE01002110.1, on the reverse strand, counting down.
AGGCTCGAGGTGTGTGCATCTCGAGAAGGATAACCGTGGAAAGTTGAGAGAGAAGAGCGTGCAAGGCAGCGCAGGGTGACTCTCGCAGGTTATGTATAATTGCTTCTCGCCCTGAACAGGAATAGTAAGCGTGGCTGATGAGTTGATGAGGCGACTGACCGCGTGATCACCTATGAGGGCCCCTCGATGATTTTCCCCTGTAGCGTCCAAGCATCGCTTAAAACCATGCCGACAGGATACGACCTTCCGATGAACCTATAATTAAAAGACAGACCGCTCACAGATCCCATTTTGAAAACGTGGAAATATTCGAATTGGATGCTCTTGCTCTTGTCCCGAAGGATGTTTGCTATCATCTGCAAATTGGCTTCTTCGACGATGCATCTGGTCATGACGTCGAAATAGGCAGTCAAAACGAAGAAAGCTTGATAAACTGGCGGCTTGGTGAACAGGATAACAGTTTCTGTTTCTATCTGGGTAAATTCAGTGATCCTTGTCTCTTTGGGATTTGCAAACGTATTATGAAATACTAAATGAAGTTGTTTCTATAAGATGGAAACACGTAGAAGTTGAGGATATGGTTCTGGGATGCATCATGGAGCGCTTACTGTCCAGAATAGAGCAATATCTTCAGTTGACCTAGTGTTCGCGATTTGACTATGGATTGTCGACGACCTCGAAGTGTGCAATGTTCTGTACTAGTATGAAAATATGTCTGTAGAACGTGTTTCTTGTGCGAAATTTGCAAGGAAAGGTCTTGCAGGTTATGGGGCTTGGTAGCAATCGTTGAGCTGTGGATTCCATATGAGATCACGGATGACCCATGCTGGCCCATGGTTTCACATGGGGTCCTCATCCTCGTTTCGTTCCAGTCCATTTGGGGTGTTCGCTGTGTCTCAGCAGTGTCCCAGCGTTACGGTCGAGTCGGCTGGTTGAAGTTACCGCCTTATTATGGCTAGTTTACAAATCAGTGTGGCAGTGGCACCAAAGTTCGGCTTGACTACTTAGAACGACCTGGCCAGTCAATTTCTTGTTCAAGCATAGCATCTGTCCAGTTTTTAACATCCGTACAACACCTCGTGGCGCCTGGAGTCTTCAACAGTGTCCAGGAGTCACCACTTCTGAAGGCATCGTCAAACCTGTCACCCTGACAAGAGTGCACAGTTGGAACAGAGTTCGACGTCTGCCAACACCGGTTATACGTATGCAGGAGGCAGAAGAGCAAGGTATACTTCATTTCTGGCTGCTGTATCGTCTTTTGAACCAACTTTTCACTCCTAGACACATGTCGAATCTGTAGTGCACCTGGGGAGCCGGATCAGCCACTCTTTTATCCTTGTAAATGCTCAGGCACTATCCGGTATATCCATCAAGACTGGTCAGTGCATTTAAAAACAGAACCATAGTACCATAGTATTCACACTTCCATCTAGTTTGACGACATGGTTATCTCACAGCAAGAAGAAAACCTGCGATGTCTGCAAACATCCATATTCATTTACCAAAGGTGAATATAACCTTTGTTACATATGAGCAACCCACTCACTCTCCCCTCAGTCTACGCAGCTAACATGCCGCCTACCCTTCCACCATTTCTCTTGTTCCGCCGCCTCGCACAGCAGGCTTTGTTTGCCATTCTTTTTGGTCTCCGGGCAATTCTCGTCGGAACCGTATGGCTTGCTGTGTTACCGTGGATCACCATATGGACATGGAGAGTCTATTTCACAATGGGAGAGACAACGTAAGTCACACGACTTTCCATGTGATCCAAGCCGATACGTTCTTTAGTGCATGGTGGATAAGCGGTCGTGATCGGCCCCTCTCTGAATTCTTCGAATCCAATAACGTCACCGCTTCTTCGAATAGCTCATCTACTAGTTTTGGTCTCCCTCTCAACGCCACGTTATATCAGCACATTTCCAGTCGTCCATTCTGGTCCACGCTATCTGCTGACATTTTCGCGGGACAGATCATTGCCTCCCTTATTGTCTTGATATTTGTTGCCGTCTTTCTTCTTAGGGAATGGATTTCACAGAATGCTCGACCTGGGGTATTCGAGGAAGAGGACGGCGCCGCAGTACCTCCTGCCCCCCAACCTGGTGACATCGCCGCACCTGCAATAGAAGAACCTGTCAACGTGCAGATTCCAGACGAAAATGGTCATGTTGTCCCTCAGCCCATTCAACCAGCAGTCCTCGACCCAAGACGTCAAGCGAGAGTCATGCGTGCTCGTCGAGAACTCGATCCTGCCCACCGCCAAGGTATACGTCGGCGTGACACAGAAGAGGTGGGGCGGAATCAGCCTATTCGAAATCGTCCTCTGGACCGACTTCCCTTTCCCCTTGACCCAACTCTTCAGCTTCCCCAAGTTCCCCGAGATTATCCACCACCATACGAAACATACGATGAGTCTCGGAAAGGAAAGGGCAGGGCACAAGAAGCTGATGATATCGAAGAAGGGTCCTTAGGTTCTCCATCCCAGCGACGTATCCGCAGGAGGATCTACATTGAGGAAGACGAGACTATGTCACGTGACTCCGCTGATAGCCAAACCGTTCAACCATCTACTTCACTCAATGGAAGCGAGCCATCGACATTCCCGTTTACTTTCAGGGCTTCTAGCTCTATCAACTCGAGTTCCCCAGAACCCTTCATGAACAGTGATCCATTCGTCGGTCCATCAACCTCAAAAGGCAAGTATGCTTGGAATTCAGACTTCCAGAATGACTCGCAACCGACTTCTTCCTCTGTCTCTCCTTCAACAACGCCTTCCCTCCATGTCAATATTGGCACTCCACTACGGCGGCCTCCCATGGCAAACTCGACTGTTTACGCAGAGGGTGCGACGCCTAACAAGCTCCAGCCAAACTCACCCCTGCCGTTATCGTCTCCAAGTCTCGCAATGTATCTCGCACCAGAAGAACTAGAGGCTGGTCTATCTTCTGGACCATCGGGATACTTTGACAGCAATCAGCCCTCGAAAGCAGAACTTGAAGACGAACTCGAGCACTTTTTCCGTCGTCCGGAATCACCTAGCCCCAAAACACCTCCACCTGACATGCAGGATCGAGCCGCTATCGTCGCCACTCAAGATGCACCCGTCCATGAGAATGACGACGACGAGGATGATGACGATGATGATGATGATGGAGAGGAAGGTGAGATTCCTGAACCAGTGCCTGTTGCCGAGGCTGGTCGGGTGCTAGAAGATGAGGACGATGAGGACGATGAAGGTGACGGCGAACTAATCAACATCCGCGATGAGAACGTCCCCGCAGCTGCGCAGATTCAAGCTGCGCTCGACCAGCCTGGTGACATGGACGATCTGGAACCGGGGGTCGAGGATGATTTGGACGGGGCCATGGAAGGTTCGTCTAGCTTTTCATCTTTCTTAGATGAACCATGCTGATCTGCCACAGCGATTGGGTTGAGAGGCCCCATTCTCGGCGTCTTTCAAAATGTTTGTTTTTGGTTTATGATTCGATGTGTCGTTACCTAACGGATAAAATGCAGGCGGTCCTTATGATTTTCGTTCTTGACACTGCGATTGGCTTCGGTGTATGGCTCCCATTCACCTTTGGAAAGACAACCGCTTTGTTATCGGTAAGAGATACTGAGATTAGCGCTCAAACACACCTTCATACCGTTTTATTAGCTTGACCCTCCTCGGGCACTGTACATTTTGGATCTCCCAATTCGAGCCATGAGAGTTATCACAGATCCCATTGTGGATCTCGTTACTGTCATCCTGGGCCTGTTCGTCTTTCCTTGGCTGTATTTGTCCATGCGGGGCGCTTTGAACCTCGTGCTAGTCCTTGTCGGACGGAAAATTAGCGCTGACGACCTCATCAATTGGATGGTAATTAAATGTTCTCAATGAAAAGAGTTTGCCCTCATTTTCTTTTTGCAGACATCGAAGGTCACTGCTGCGTGGGGGTGTGCTCTCGCTGCCTTACAGACATCCTCGCCTTCTACTACCGTTCCGCTGAGACAGCGCCTTGAAGACTTCTTCGAAAATAACTCTGTGATCGCGCAGTTCTTGGAGCCGTACTTTGCAACTTTCGGTCACGAGGTTCGATCTGCAGCCGAGCGAATGCACACTTCATGGATCAACATAGCCATGGGGCAAGGGACCCGCGAAAAGTTATTCGCCATCATACTTGGCTACGGCGTAGTCGGCGTCCTTCTTGCTGTTTACCTGAACGTGTTCACTGTTGGCAATGCGAGAAGTGCGGGACGGGCAATCCGGAGTGCAGTACGGCAGCAGCTCCTGGTGGTCAAGGTACCTGGTCTCAATCACTGCAAGTTTCATTCATGCTTACCCCTCTCGCAGGTGGCCATGTTCATTATCATCGAGCTTGTGGTATTTCCGCTGGGATGCGGCATTATGCTCGATATCTGTACAGTTTGGGTCTTTCCGGAGGCCTCCATCGAGTCACGCGCTGCCTTCTTCACTCAAGCACCGTTGACAGCGATGTTCTATCACTGGGTTGCTGGAACCATGTTCATGTGAGCGAGCAGGGCAGCATTAGTGGAGTTGGTAGACTAACTCGTCTTTAGGTACCAGTTTGCCATTCTGTTGGCCGCATGTCGGAATATCATGCGCCCCGGAGCCATGTGGTTCATCAAGGATCCTCAAGATCAGAACTTCCATCCCATCCGCGACATCCTGGATCGACCCACATTCACTCAGTTCCGCAAACTCCTCATCAGCGCTTTCATGTACTCCATGGTGGTTGCGTGTGGAGTGGCAACTCTTGCTGTCCTACTTTTTGTTGGTAACAAGTCGATTTTCCCTCTTCGGTGGAAGACACGGTGAGTATCAGACTTGTTAAAGGATCTTGAACTTCATTGACATTGCAACACAGAGAACCAATATCCACCGTCCCCGTAGACCTCATTTTCTTGCAGTTTGCTCTGCCATACACGATGCGCCACCTCAGACCCAGGAGATTTTCCCATCGGTGGGCTGTCCGTATCTGGAAGGTATTAGCAGCAAGACTGCGTCTGACGTCGTACATGTTCGGCGATCGCCACTCGGAGGAGGAATTCACGGCACAGTTTGACAATTGGATTGCTTTTCTCCGCAGGTCAACGAGTGATACCGAGGCTGCTAGCAAAACGCACGATGGGACTTTCCGTCGTGTTCCTGCAAGCGACAACATCGCACTTCCGAAGGACATGCGTGCGACTGCAGAAGTCCTGGCTGACGGCACTCCCACTAATCCCGCTGCAAAAGCACTGGTAGACGCGCAAAACGCGGAGGCTTTGAAGGCCAAGCGTGATATTAAGAACGATTATCTCATCGTATACTTCCCGCCCAACTTCCGACTGAGGATATTCGGTTTCATCGCATCTGTCTGGACCGTCGTGGCCGTGTTGGCCGCTATTTTCATCGCAGTTCCTGTGCAACTGGGTCGTCGCTTCTTTGGTGTGTTCACGCAGAAAGAGCTGCACGATGGCTACTCCTTCCTCGCAGGGATCTACCTCCTTTGGGCTTGCTATCTCGTGAGCCTAGCTGCGGAGCGGATGGACAAGCGCAGACAGCGGAGGGGTGGCGATGGACCAAGAGCTGAGTTTGCAGTCTTCTTCATCAAGCGGTCCTTCCTTTGGTTCTCCAAAATTGCCTACATGGGCATATTTTTGGGCATCATCATCCCCATCCTTCTTGCGCTTGTCATCGACTTATACATCATCATGCCTGTCCGTCTGACTCTCAACCCAACGATGGATATTCGCATACGTATCGTCGACATGTGGGCTCTCGGTCTTGTGTATGGCAAGATCTTCATGCGCATCAACCGACGGCCACAATTTGACATTGGACGTGGAGTGGTTACGGTTGGTGGAAGTGAATTGTTGGCAGGATAAGCCTACTGACTGATCACTCTAGATCATCAACAACGGCTGGATCCATCCAGACCCCAAGCAGGCAACAAAGGAGGTTATCATTCCGCTCGTCACTGGTTTGCTTGGTATGCTGGTCCTCCCTGCTGCTGCTGCGTGGGGTCTACGGGAGTTTTTTGATCTGCCGTTAAGCCCCAAATTTATGTGTAAGTGGCTCTTAACTCCACTTGCGCCGCAAATGACTTAGTCGCTCTCTGCAGTTATGCACATTTATCCAGGCTTGTTCGCCACGGTAGGTTTCTACCGGGCGGTGGTGACCACGTTGAGGTTGTTATCCTCCTGGTCGCAGGCGGTGAGGGACAAGGAGTTCCTGGTAGAGATGCGGTTGCAAAATTTAGAGCCTGCTGCGACGAGCGAAACAAACAGTTCCTCGACGCATGCCCGAAAGGGTGAGACAGAAGTTATGGCCTTACGGGACCACGTTTAGTTTATTATTGGACCGTAGACATTCGTGTATAACAATGTATGTGTGGTTTCCACTATTTCCAAACACAATTCACTGTTCGTAGAGGATAAATTATTCACTGGGGCTGCTTGGTCGGTAGAAGAGCAGCTCAGCAGACCAGATCTCGGCATGACTGTTCGCGTTTGGTCAGGGAACGTTGCTCAGTCGAGACGGTGATTGGGGTCCGTCTGGTTCTATAAGGAGAGATCGTCATCTAAGTTAATTTTAAGGTTGCTTTAAGGGGGCACTGTGGCGTTCGGGATCGTCAAGAAGCAGGAGGAAGCCTGATCCTTTACAAAGAGCGTGTGAGTAATGAACTGACACCGCGAACATTACAGGTGACTTGTTCCAGAGCCCCGCTTTCATAAAAGAACGCTTCGAGGTGGATCGATCGATCTTCTTCGATCTGCTGCTGGTATCATTCTTGTCCCTGCTCGTCCCAGTCCCGATACGGCTGGCAAGGCTCAAAAGGACGTGGGACTAGCTGGGACTAACAGCATACAGTGACGAGAACAACGAGAGGACATAACACATCACGGTATGTTGCATGTGGTCGCGGTGGAGCTGTCGGGATATCTTAAGCCCTGAGACTGAGTCATGCAGTTGGACAGCCCACGTACGCAGTTGGACTGCCCACGCACCAGAAAATCGAGGATTATGGTCCGAAAGACAATTAAGGAAGTGGCGCGAACCCCGACGGAATCCCGGGCCATTGAAGGCAACTGATATTAAACAGATGCCCGAAACATGACACCGTGTCTAGCCGTGTCTACATCGAAAACTGGTATGTCACTTTTTGAGAAGGAAAGTCAAGTATTGATCAAAAGCCATGACGACCAGAGGTCTACGATAAGCATGCTGAATAAATGACCGTAATATGGTCTGATATGGGACTGCGGCTGACTGCGGCAGAAGCCTTATATGTTGAAAATATCTAGATTTTGAAATGCTCCGTTGGTATTTGTTCCCGACAGCCAGTCACCCTCACTCAGCTCAGTTGAGTCCCTCTCACGACCTTCGATGTAAGTTTGTAACTGGGAAGCTTTACCTTGTGCGGACCTCAAAGTTCAAACCTCGCGTTCGTTCACCCACTCAGCATGACAGTTCTCTTGGGCTGTGAAAATATTGCGTAAATTTGAGGCGTCGCCAGTGTATACGGCATTGGAACTGCATGGTGCTGCAACGCAATACCTATCTTGAACTTTAGATCCATTGACGGGGTTGGGAAGCTGAAGAACCAGTTTCATGCATATTTGGTGAGGCTACTAGCGATGTTCTAATACCGCCCCCAAAAAGCTAAGCAGCCCCTGTAAAGGAAATACTGGTCACCAGCTACAGCCAACATTTTCGTAACACCGATGAACAATTTAACGGACCTGTCACTTCTATTAGATAGCCCCCCGTAGCCCACGGTTAAAGTCCATCAGCGCGGGCTTGGCATGAGTGAACGGGGAACAGATAAATTGCCCATCGAATAGGTAGGCTCAAGCTAAGGAGCGTCAATCATCGGCATCTTTATAAAAGGTTACGAAAAGCTTAGAACCACTTCAAGTTGTTTCTCATCTCACTCTCGTCCGGAAGATGCCAACGTACCCTTTTGGATGGCCGTTATCTGTGTGACCGCAGAGGGTACCTTAGGACCTAGTCCAATAGTAATTAATTGTCAGATTAATCAAGACTCATGTTATTTGGAGTGGTACAGCGCAAAATATCGACATGTCAGAGGGACGAGAACACACTCCAACAAGACGTGCAGACATATAGCCACAATTTAGCCACAATTTAACCACATAATTAGCGTTAAGCTTGCTTAGTACTGCAAGCTTAGGTCTACGCGCCCCGAAGTATGTACGTCAGTGGTTTAAAGCTCCGCGAGTTGTGGATTGTTGTGGCTGAACAGAGACCTGCACAGCCACACATTCTTTCATTGTCAGACGGGCGCGTTTCGAGGTACTCACGATCCGAGCCGCTGACGATCATCATCACTGAACCTGGGCACACTGCATCAAGGACCAGATGACTGTCAGTTATTTTGATGCTGAACCATTCCGAAACTAAGCTGAATGTAGGACCTCACATTTTGTTACATTCACATGACTGAGCACGATCTGAAAGTGCTCGACACCATTGACAGTCCAGAATATATGTCTGGAGAATTA
>PVYE01002110.1:14780-29187 GCA_002995055.1 Rhizopogon rudus | reverse complement strand
TAAGATTAAGGAGACGGGGGGGGGTTCGAAAGCTACAGATGGAACAGTCAATAAGCAATAAAACGAACGAACGATATATATATGCGATAATATACGACAGCAAGATATAATGGCAATGCTGCAATTTAAAAGCTTAGCGGGAGGCGCTTGCTAATTGGAGATAATTTGACTCACATTCTACTTTTAAGCACATTAACAACGAAACGCTTTATGCGCTCATTTGTATGCCAAGAAATAAGCCGAGAGAGCAGGGAGATCATTTGACCCTGCATCAGAGTAGCCCTGTCGTCTAGATCCATTGAACTTGAGGACGACAACCGTGCCGCACCAAGCTTTCGGAGCGGCACCGGAGGTGATGTGGTAGATAGCACGGTTAATGGGTGCACAACGCGACAACGCAGTCGGGGAGTACCACAAGTGTAGAGGAAATCTGAGTGGTTCTCCATTCAAGCCTTGCGTCAAGACAATGCTTTCAGCTTGGCCATCCGGAAAGTGCCCGCTGACCAGAGGCTGGGGGCACATGCCCTGCGACGGCACTTGCGACGGGCGACACTTGACTGTAATAATCCTTGGACGTTCTGCAGCTCGCATCAGTATATTGTAATAAGATGAAAACGCGTCAAGGCTTACCTTCTTCAGGCGAGAAGAGGATGGCAGAAACCATAATTACTTGCTGCTCAGCAGGTGGTGGGGTGGCAATGATATTGTAATTTTGGGCATGGGTTGCCGGAACACACTCTTTTCGATGGCGCGGCCAATCCTGAATGTCGGCATCATGAATCACGTCTCTGCCACGCGACTGTCGTAAAGACTTACGCTTTGAAGATGTTCGGGAGTGCAATACCATGCAGACTGGCAGCGGCTGCACCACATAGAAGTGGATCTGAAGCATACCGTGCAAGGGTGATTAATGAGAGGAACGGGATTCATTTCTGTGCGGCGACGCTAGGCAAAGGAAATTAAAATGACCGTAGAAGGTCAGATGAAAAGTGGCTGGTTGTGGAATGCATTAGTGGTAAGACTGTCGTTGCTTAAATATGCTTAGACTCCGCGCGCTTAGGTTCGAGGTCTACGGCCAACAGGTACGCCTACACGCAAGGGTCTCCCGTGAGAGAAGGTCTTGACTTGAGCTTGAGTCGTCAGAGATCTTTGGGATCGGAGATCTAAGATTCTGAGGCGATGCCCCAGGCACTGACAGTTTTCAAACCTTTCAGTGAGTGGCGTACTTTCGCTTTGTATCCACGGTGAGTAGCTCATCGGGATCAAAGGATGACGTGTAGGCTTTGTTGCGTCGTAAGGATAGTAAGACTCATCGTAAAGGTTGCGGGATGAGATTGAGCGCTGAGGCAGTGTGCAACTTTAATACGGAAAACAAACGCCGAAAAAGATGCCTAACCTATATTCCCTTGACTTAAAAGCAGGATAAACATTGGAAGAGCATAACTGCGAAGAATGGAGCAGAAAAAACAATGGCAGAAGCATAGCTTTTGACCATGTGTTTCCAATGGCTATTTCAATCCCCCGCGTGTTGTTCACGAGCTTGTACTACTAGCTTGTGCTGCACTTTTAGTCCGATGTTCGGTATCACAGTTCGGGCACAGTAGTTCGCGGGTAGTGATATGACTTTGGCCGGAACTGTGTGGGAGGTTTATGGAAGTCAACTTGATCACAATTGAACAATCCAAATAATCTGAATTCTGCAATGATACGGTCGTTGCTGACTTACGTGAGCGGTAAGCCAATCAGCATTGCTTGAACAGCAGAGGTCGGCCTATCTAGTACATTGGCCGCTCATTAACGTTGACCACAGGTTACTTGAGCGCTGGGATATGCCAGAGGAAACATGCCGTTTTCTGGTGACAGTCAGACCGTCGGAGGCTCGGAGCACTTCTAAAAGTCACCTCACCAACGCAAACTTAACGGCGGCAACCAGCGGCAACCTCAGTACTAGTGAGTATAGGGTGCGAGACAGGGCCAATCCCGCATGTATCTCGGTCCCGCCAATCAGAATCCGGAGGCAGTTTGTCCTGTCACATTTAGTCACACTGTCACACAACCACATACACCGAACCACCATGTCCGACGATGAAATGAATATCGACGAAGGTACCTCGTTTCACGTTTCGTAGGCGATGATCGCATCCTAACCAATTGAATAAGTCGCTAGTGGCGGTGCGGTGAGACGGAGAGGCAGGGGGTTCCAAAACAACGCAGGTCATTACCATTCATACTCATGTTTCACCTATGTGCAACTAAATCACTGCGCAATAGGTGGAAACGAGGGCACAGTCACCGCAGAGCCAACTTACGATAGGGTTGAATCTTCTCATGTCAAGGACGACACGAGAGCCACACGATGTAAGTCTTGGCTCATTGATTCGGGCTCACAGATGATCCTTTACAATATTTGCGCTTTTTTTGCACAGCTGTTGAAGGTTGGATCGTCTTAGTCACCAACGTTCATGAAGAAGCAACGGAGGAAGATGTCACCGACAAGTTTGCAGAGTTCGGCGAGATAAAAAATTTGCATTTGAACTTGGACCGGCGCACAGGTTATGTCAAAGTACGTTTACCGCATTGAGAGATCAGGGCACTTTATACAAATATGTTTGACTTACAGGGCTATGCACTCGTCGAGTATGAGACCATGACTGAGGCCCAGGCTGCCATTGATGGCGCGTCGGGAACGCCATTATTAGAACAAGTCATCCAATGCGACTACTCGTTCGTTCGGCCCCCTCCATCAGGGCCGAAGAAAGGTAGAGGAGGACGGGAAGGACGTGGTCGAAGTGCTAGTCCGTCACGCAGACAGAGAGATTAATGTTATTCTGTATTTTTTCTCTCCCGCTGTCATGTCTGACTGTATTCAATGTATTTTGATCAAAAGCTGTTCTACGCAATGGCATCTATTCACCGTGACGCCATGGCATGCATGTAGGACACGGCGATGATATATTCTCCGGTCGGATAGTTACACACCGCCTAACTGCGCCCACACATTGAAGTCTTGTCGCCAAGCCTGTCCTAACTGATGACTGATAACGATGTATGGCATCGTGCGGGTTACTTATACCGTGACGCGCCCTGTAACTTCTGTGTACAAAATTGTCACTAATTTCAACGGGATATCACACCTTTGCGTTCGAGGATATTAGACGGAACGACTGCCTTCCCTATAGATTAAGTTGCATAAGGGGGATATTTCTGTTCCCACGACTTACGTAATGAAAACGCCACCAGTCTCTTGTTGCACGCGTCTGAATCTGAACTCAAAGCACACTTGCTACGGGTACTACGCGACAACGAGCACTCTGAAATGCCTCGAGCTACAGATATGGTCACATCCGACTCAGATGCTAGCGCGTCACGCGCGAAACAGAAAAAGTATTCCTCCAAGAAAAAGGTAGCGTCCTCTCCAGAGCCCGCGTCGGACAGTGAAGAGGCTCCTGGAGAGGAGGGCGATGAACAGGAGGAGGAGTATGAAATTGAGGATGTTTTAGACTCGCAGAAAGGTTACTTCGGCGATGTGCGTCTCATTCTCATTGTCGAGTTTAAAACAGTGGAATGTTAACACGTCCATAGGGCAAATTTGGCTATTTTGTGAAATGGAAAGGTTACCCCTCCGAGGACAACAGCTGGGTGCACGAGGATGATGCAGGGTATTTGATTCTTCCTTGCATATGTTGACTTTAACATATTCGATCTATTTTCTAGCAACGCTGCGGACCTCATCAATAAGTATTGGGACATCAAACGTAAAGCCAGCAAGGGTGCTCCCCGCAAGTCCACAGATACTGGCAAGGCCAAATCTGGCCGCAAATCAACAACTGCACAGGAGACTAAAGAGCCCACACCTCCCGCAAAGAAACGCAGTAGGCCAAAGAAAGATGAACCGGTGCCTTCGGAGAAGGAGCAGGCAAGCAGTGACGGTGACATCGATGATGCTAGGGCAAAGAAAAAGCCGCGTAAGAGCCAAGGGGCTGCTGCCAAAAAGGTCAAGTTAGCTGAAGATGAAGAGGAGGTCACTGTCGGTAGCATGAAGAAGCATATGACTATCGCTAGCTGGGAGACCCTCGTCGAGACCATCGACACGATCGAACGCGGAGACGATGGGCAGCTCTATGTGTACTTCAAGATGTCTGTGGCATCTGTCCTATTTTGGAAGTCGTGGTTAATGCTAAACCACTTTGCAGAAAAAATAGCGATGCCCGTATGCGGGAACTTTCCAGGGTCTGCGCGCAAAAGTTCCCTCAGAAGGTGTGCTGTCTTGTGGGATCTGGATGCATTACTGACTCGACCTGCCAAGCTCATCCAATTCTATGAGTCTAATCTACGATGGAGGATTGAGGGTGAAGATACGAATTGAGTCCGTATACGACAGCGGCGTCCAACCGAGTCACTCCTTGTTTTGCTTTGTTCATTGCTTTATCTCTCCCGTTTCACATATCGGCATGATGGATTTGTTAATTGTGTCTTATTCCAGATTCACATGTCCAACCTTAATGAGATATTATGTCGTTATGCCACATCCAGTGCGTACGATGGTACATGAAAGTTCTTCCGCACAGCGTTCCCGGTAGGATGTTTAGTGGGTGATCGCCTCATCAAGGTACAACGACATCAACGTCATAAATGACGCGAGGGTAACGAGGATGCATCCGGGGGCTCATCCGACCTCAGTTCGATGGCGGAATAACGCCATGAGTATAGGCAAAGTTCAATTCACTCTGGACTTGCCCGTTCAGACTAAGCGCCAAGGGAGGGCCCGTCGTGGATCATCACTTTTACGTGTTCTGTCCGTTCTAGCGGATTCACCGTGTTCGAGGCAAACGGTACCATGGCCTAACGCCACAACAATTTACCCAGCCCTTGAAACCTTTGCCACGCAGACGAGGCACGAACCTGACCGATCATTTATAGGGTAACTTCAATGTCGTTGGTTGAGAGTTTTTTCAGGGTTCACTGGAGCATGTCACGAGGTTCTAGCGTGGCTGGGTCACCCGGCAGTACCCTGACCGTCACCTACCCCGTCGAAGATTTTCCTGCGCCCGTCAATCATTCCAGCCCAGCGACGTGAAACGGTGAATTGGCTACTTACGACAGAACGCGACGGGAAGGGATAGTTTCTGGAACGATTTGGGTTTCAAAGTCATGTCATGAATTAGAAGAAAATAAGGAGACATGCAAGATAGCAGACTGTAAACATAGTAGATGTCATAACCATAGCCATATCCAACACTACTCGAAATCATAGCTCTGTGTGAGGAATAGTAGAACTCCCAAGGCGCTCCTCCTCCGCCTCCCGAACAAGACTCGATACGACTTCTCCGGCGTCTTCATCAGTACTAGACCCGGAACTTGCCTCGTGTAGAGGCTCGACCTTTCCAAGTGCCTCCAAAATTTCTTCCTTGCTCCGTCCAATAATAACAGGGGGGACATAGTCTCGCGCACTCGCGCCTTCCTCTGGTATCGGAAGAATCGAGACCTCTGGCTCAACACCAGGCTCCAGATCCGTAGCTGTTGGGCCTTTCTCCTCATCCTTCTGTACGCTATTGAACGCACGCTCGCCATCACGCTTGATGCGCCGTAAGCGCGTTTCAAAACCAATCACGACATCCTGGACTTCTGACTCCAGGTCCTCAAAAATTGGAATAATGGGGTTATCCACGGACGACGACGCATGCGTGCCGTTTTGCATTGAATTGGCCTCCTGAGTGAAATTTTCACTGGCTGTGAAAATAGAGAGTAAAATTACAAGGATCAGTCGAACGTCCTCTGTGCGGTAAGACGGACGGGGACCCACCATCAATCAGGGAATGATACCGCTGCCAGTCAGAGTACGTCACCTCTTCGAGCCAAGCATAGTCGAGCCCTAGGTCAACTTGAGCCTTTTCTGCCACTTCCCGCACCTGTGCAGTCACAAGGGAAACCTGTGCATAGAGAAGTCAGCGAAAAGGCGACTCGGTCGTAATAAAATTGGCGAGGAATGATAGGGGAGTGGAAAAAATAATAGAATAGGCTACACGCAAGGCGCAAAGATGCCAAAAAAATGAAATGAAATGAAAAGGCAGTGATAGGCAGTGATCCGAAGCCAGCGGAAAAAGGAAAAGAAAGAAAGAAGGGGAAAAATGAAATAACCTACCTCGCGCAGCTCTTGATCTAGAATGACGCCGTACCACGTGTTGACAATGGCCTCGACGACCCCAAGACGCTCAGAAAATTTCACGCCAACCTTGTCTAGCACTCTTTCCCAGAGCGACATCTTCTCATCGTTCTTCCGGCTCTCTGCCTTTAGATTCTTGAGATAGACCTCAGCGCCTTTGATGTACTTTTCCGCATCCGCAACGAGACTCTCAATAGCATCTCGAATTTCGGGCGCCTCTACAAGCTCGGCAGCAGCACCGGTCCTAATGGCTTCGAGCTTCTGCTTGAGCGTAGATCTATTGATCTCTATTTGAGACTGCAGTTCAGCCTCCCACTTAGAGTGGCGGACCTCGATGTCAGCACGTTTACGGGCAGTCTCTTCAGCCATGCGACGTAAGCGCTCTGCGCGCTCTTCCTCCGATTCTGGGGGAGTGAGGGGCACCTGCTCTTGAGACTGGGATGGGGCTAGGGGCTCATCAAGCCCAAGTTCTGCGTAAAATGCGCTGATGTCTATCTCATCATCGTCACCGATATGTAGCGGGCTGGATGTAGCAGAGGGGATTGGCCCAGTGGGGGCTGCCGAGGCAATAGATGAACTTAATTCATCGGTAACAGCAGATATGGCTGAGGAAGCAGCTGATGCGCTCTCTGATATGATAGACGACGCACTCTCGAGGGTCTGCACGGGTGTCGTCGCGGAGTTCGCGGTAAAGTGTGTAAGGGACGCGGATGCAGTGGGCTCCTCGATGGCTGTGGTTGTCATTGCATTCTCATTTAGAAGCGCTTCAGTTTCCGCGGGGGACTCGGTAGTTTCAACGTGTGGAGAATCCATTTCCACAATAGGTGGGTGTGAAGGTGTCGGCGACGCGGGAGACGCATGAGTTGGTTCCATTTCCAACGTCTCAGAAATATCCAGTTCTGGGCTTGGGAAGTCCGTTGCATCAGATGGTGCAAAAGTAGACACCGGAGTCGCTGGTGAGCCGCGGCTCAGCTCCTTGACTTTCTCCCACAATTTTGCCACATGAGGGTCTACAAAGATCCGTCTCTGTTCCCTTAGGAATAAAAGTGCGCGCTGCATCTCGGCAACAATTCTCTTTGCAAAAGTCACCGCGTGAGGCTTTGCTGCATGATAATAGTCATGAGATTTCTGTGCGGCAATGAGGATGTGAGGATGTGCTTGTTGTTGCCAGCGCTGCAGGTTGTAAATAGCAGTACGCACGTGCGGAGCTATGCGCGTCGTGTACGTCGCTTCCGCTTGCTCGACGAACGACTCTGCACGTGCAGCATAAGGTTCGAGTTTACTCAACTGCGGTGCGACGTGCTTTTCGTATTGGGGGACGACGCGCTTCTGCCATTGCGTCACTACGCGTTTTTCCCATTGCGGAGCAACATGCGCATTGAAGGCAGGGACGACGCGGTTGTTCCAAGGTGGAACAACGTGTTTCTCCCACTGCGGGACAAAGCGCCTGTTCCACTCTGTTTGCGTACGAAGGATGATAGGACTTGTGACCTCGGTGACACGGTCCACATACGGCGCGATTGATGGGTGCGCAAGGGCGGCTTGTAATGGCGGGACAACGTACGGGTCAAGTACAATACGTTTGTACTCGGATAGGCCGCGGCAAATAGGAGATTTGAGGTGTTCATCATGAGGGCAGACAGAAAAAGTATAGATTGTGAAGGCGAGCAGAAGAAGCTTGGTGAGGAAGTCGAAGAGGGACTGAAGAAATGTGCGTTTTTTCTATAAGGGAATTGGCTGTTGGGAGACTAGCAACGAGAACGAGGAACTTACTTTGCTAGATTTTCTCGACTTTTCTTTCTTCTTTAACTTTTTACGTTCGTCCTGTGTCGCGTGATCAGCCCCTCAGAAACACACTGCGTCAAACCACCAGTCGAAAGCAACATAAATCCAAACAAAGGAAGTAGGACATTCCAGATATTTCCACTGATCTGTGTGGTGAGAAGCACGGCGTGACTTACCTTGTGGTTATATTCTTCGGGGTCATTAGAGGCTCTGGGAGTGATGGCTGCGGTGTGCGCGTCTCCGGATGCCAGCGGGCTTGACAGATGAGGCGCCGCAGATGCGTCCTGTATTTCAGCTGCTCTAGCTGAGCGCCGTTGGCCTTGTGAGGACTGTGTACGGGAGACTGGAGGTGCTGGCACAACTGGCGTTCTACGAGTAACGACCATTGTAGGTTGCAAAGTACAAAGTGCCTGTGCCTATGGAAGATTATTGCGAAAATAT
This sequence comes from Rhizopogon rudus, assembly GCA_002995055.1. Lineage (NCBI taxonomy): Eukaryota > Fungi > Basidiomycota > Agaricomycetes > Boletales > Rhizopogonaceae > Rhizopogon > Rhizopogon rudus. The sequence continues at coordinate 20,798 of PVYE01002110.1, read as the reverse complement.
GAAAACTGCCTGGATGTGTGCTTAGAAGGAAAACATAGGTTCGTAGCGGATGAGCGTATATAGCTGGCGTCGACTGGCAAGTATGTTGATTTTAGAGCCACTGGGACGCGTGAGGGTTGTTTGGTTTTGTGTGGCAAATGCCTTCGTCATAACCAACCAGTATATGACATTATAAGTACCAGGTATGAATTACATGCCTTTGCACATCAATACAACAAGCGTCGCAATTCTTGTAGCTCAGAACAGTTCTGCTTTCCCATCCGAGTCCATGTTGCCGACCTATCCTATTCCAATGCCAGGTTCCAAGAGAGAACGAATTGTAACTTGCTTTTGTTGCAAGTATGATCCTAGCTCTCAGACAAATCGACGGGGCGGAACCAATCTCCATTAATGCGCACCACACCGCGGGGAGATCCTATGATACGAGTTAACCATACGTGTCGTTCTTGTTCTTCACAGACTGGAAAGGCAAATGTGTTCCCATCTTTGTGAGCATTCAGGCAAATTTGCAGAGGATAAAGTAATCTGGCAGATAGAGGCCAAAGGGTCATTAATTTATTGCTCTCACCACGAGCACGACTACGAATGTAGGGAGGACTACCGTTGTTTTCTTCACTGGTGTTACCTGGTAAGCCACTAAGTCACATCTCTAATGACATCTTCCTCGGGATCAAGCTCCATAATAAGTTTGGCAGAAACAACGATCGTGCATGCACAGTGCGCTAAGTCATCTTCGCATTTTTTCTTTTGTTCTTTCTTGAATTTTATACACTTGATTCCCCAACTAGACAATGTAGCACTCCAATCACATAATAGCATGTTCTCCCGAATTTCGTACATTTGATTCCCCAACCACCATTTTACCCTACTAGATGATGTAGCACCCCAATTCCATAGCATGTCCCATGTTTTTATGTAGCCGTATACATACCAATCAAACTCCCATTTCCGCACTGACGACGTCAGTCCGACAAAAGCTAAGTGCGCGACAGTATCTGTGAGTCAATGACGAACAGTTCTCAGTTGTGCGCAAATGATAACGCAAACGACTCGGTATATTTACCTGTAACGAACAGACAGATAATTCAACTTGTCGGCGTCTCTTCCATGTCGACCCAACTTAGGGGGAAAATGTCACAGGACTCAGGAGATGTGGTCGAACATCTTTGGGTAAGAGAGCGTCTCCAAGAATACCATCGAGAGTGGCACACAGGTTCTGAAGGAGAGCGTCGTCGCGAATAGCATACTTTGCCTTTCACTGTAGGTCGAATCCGCCGACCTCCAGCTCGGATATACGGATGGAGTTTACACTGCAAGTTTTGTTGAGTTTCCGCAAGTCTCAGGCGCGTGCTTCCGAAGTAAGACCAACTCAGGTTTACAGGGAACCCGTTGACAAACGCGTAAGGTATACAAAACAGTAAATACGCTAGGTAAAACCGACGAAATAAGGTTCAGCCACAACTGTACAGTAGCGTCGAGCTCGTCATGTGACCACGAACTCCAACAAGTTTCTTCAATTTTTGGGAACGGGAACTTGGCGCGTTCTACAAGGAAGTCTTTCCATGTCTCCATGATTATGGTATATGAGAGAAACAAATAGGTTTGCTAGGGGAGACCAAGTAATCGCAAAGGGTCTGGTTATAGGGGAGAATACGAAATGGAAAATCCCTTAAAATTATGTAATCTGAACTTTTCAACAGTTTGTGCCACTGCGACGCCTGGTCGCAGATCGTTCTCATCGTCTGACCGGACCAAGACTGACGCATACAATGGCTCGCCAGCCAGTCAAGGTAACATACGCTCACAAACGTGGACGTGCAAAGGCTGCTGCGAAGCTAACGTCCTCTCCGCTTGAGGACCTCTCCGTTGATCGCGACGATATTACGCGTTCAGAGATGTCCAGGCGAATGCTCAAGCGCTCTCGGCAAATCTCTCATGAAGACGACGAACAAATGAGAAACAAGGACCATCCTGTGAAGCGTGCTAGGAAGACTTTTCAAGTGGCCCACCTAGATGCTTTACCGGGAGCTGATATCATCACGTTCCAAACGCCATTCCCTTCTGCCGAGTACATCCATCCGTCATCCGTCACGCGTCCACTTGTACCAGAAGATTTCTCTCCCGTACCACATGCAAGACGGATCGTCTCGCGTACGAGCTCGCGGAATCTGAAAGAGAATAGCTCGCTTGCTTCACCTTTCCACAGCTGTCCCTCATCCCCTCACTCTCCCCCCGCATCTAAGGCGAAAAAGCGCTTGCATCCTGTTCCTCTGCACTCGAAATCCCGCACGCTTCCTGGCGCCTTGCAGAAAACCGACAGTACATATGCTCGTCGCATACCATCGCGCAAGAACTCCATCATATCTCTCAACGACGGAAAATTTTCCCGGCAAGTATCCCTCAATGATTCAAGGCTCTCTCGCAGACATGCTGCACCGTCGCTCAACAAGCCAGTAAAAAACTCGCCTTTGAAGCATCAGCGTTACACCTCGAGCTTGAATCCCTCATATATGCTATCTCATATTGCGCAGCAGGACTGGACTTCCCCACCAAAATCACTTATGACACATGCGGGTAACTGCGTGCCAGACCCAGAGTTACTTGTCCGACCGAATCCGATCGAAAACTCGTCTACATCGTCTTTTCTTATTGATCGTCCTCAATTTTTCTCCACCCCGCAGCATCGCATCTCTGACAGCAGGACAGGCCTCTATGCACCTGTATCCCCTTCACGCCCCGCTTTCCTTACCAACTCCCCGCGTGATGCTCGTGACGAGGACGTTGAAATGGCAAACTATACAGAACTCCCAGAGATCCCCAAGATCCACATCCCCAGCAATAGTATCATATCTTCCTCTGGCTCGTTCACGCTTAGGACTTGCCTAATTTCCACCGCACTCGATGTTGGTAATGACCCCAAGGTTCATGATAGCGCTAACAGTGCGCCTATGTCTATTTCTACCGACATACTTCCTCAGAAAATCTCAATGGGCAACTACATGGTTCCTTTGGCGTCTTCTCCTCCCTATCTAGACATGCCCGATTCTAAACCACATGGCAAGATCTCACTGGGTCAGAACGTCATACCACTTCCTGGCACAAGTCCGCTGGTCTCTTCAACACCACCAGCTGTTTCAACGCGCACCGCCATCGGCAAACAAAAGATCGCATTTCCAACGAGCTCACCCGGTGCTCCTGACTCCCCGGGGTCCACCGCAAGAAATGCCGAAGAATGTGTTGCTAACATGCCTCTTCCTCTTTTGCCAACTCGCTGTGGTGGTTCTTCAGGCACTTCAAGCGTACGCGCGCCAAGTCAGGCGGATCTGGTTCAGGATATGCTGTCGCTTGGTTTAGGTGGTATGTGCACGCTCTCGGTGGCTCCACCCCCTTCCCGACCGTGACATGGTCGACATTATTTCCTTCGCGCTTCTTGACCCTCTCGCATTTGTGGTTTCACTTTCACGATTCCTGCAATAGATGACCCATTTTCTAGGCTCTAATATTCGATATATGCGTAGTATATACTAAGCCCATTTTCTGTCTACAGGTAGAAACCATGATGCAGGTGTACAAGGTACCCAGCCCCCAACGCGTACCCGCTCCCTCGACAACCCCCCCGGCATCACCTCGAAGAAGGCGAGCACCACTAAGCACAAAGGGAACCGCGCTGGCACAATTCGTGCATCTGACTTCGTACGACCGGCCAACTCTGGTACGAGTGCTCCCGTGACCTCCCTCACTTCCACTGTCACTGGGCCTGCTGGCGGTCTCCCTGGTCGCACTCGTTCTGGCACCGTCGTTGGACCTAACTCGAAATTCACTGTACGTCCGCGCTCCAAAGGCGCCGTGAGGAGACGACCTATGGTGCCAGTTACGCAACGCGACGCTGGCAGCGAGTCGGTGGATGAATTGGCAATTTCCAATGTGCATCAGGGCAGGGGTCCATGGAGCTCTGAGGACCTCAATTACGTTGGTTTGGCGCAGAGAGGCAGAAACAAGAGAGGGATGGGAGAGGTTGTTCATGATGACATCACGTCGGACGATCCGCTGCTCATCGTTGGTCCGTGGAAGGATGAGGATTGGCTCTAAGCGTACTAAGGTAGGAAAATGTGGTTCCTCTCGATGAAATCATTCACCCTTGTCAGTTTTACTCTACTCAGGTGCCAAGTTTATGGACGATGCTGTTGTTTGTTGTTCCTCGTGTTTTCTATTGTTGCACCTGTTCGTTTACGTCATGGACTTCGTCAGACTCGGATGCTTTGCACTTCACCTCTTCTGCTTTCAGCTTGTGTCTATATGCCGGTGTTTCACGTATTAAGTCGATAATGCCAATGTATTGCGTGATACTCATGTCGTCCCATTGCGCTGATCATATAAATAGTGCTACTTTTCACATTCATCATCCATTCGGCTTACTGTCACTTACCTCCTTCGTAGTTTTTTTCCTCGGCATTATGTCCTCTCGACTTTGTTCCCGGCTCGGGGCACTTATGTAAGTAGTAGAGAAGGCTGTTTTAGCCGATGACGTGACATCGGATTTTCTCTTGTTCGGGTCCTTCGAAGACGTAGAGAAAGTAGAATGTTCAAGGGAGGTTCGCAACCGTATTAACAGCAACTTGAGCAATTCCAGCTTCTTGCACGGACGGAAAGGCATATTATAGTAAAGTCTTAGCTAAGGCCCGGGTGGTATGACGAGAAAGGGTCGAGATTCGAGCCCATGGTTATTCGAGCCCGAGACGAAAATTAGTCTCACCACGTGCACAACACCCACGCGGCGTGCACCTGGGAAAATAATGATATGATGATTGACGTGTCTCGGCCACTGCGGCCACTTCCAAGTTAAATCGCAAGCCGACATGCAGTCCCGTACAAGTACCGCGGCGTGCTCCGTGTGGCGGTCACCGTGTGATATTGGAACCGACATGAAATGTTTTCGTCGCATTCCCTATCACTGTTCTCCTCAGGTCTGTGCCATTGGGTGCGAACCAAGCTGGTGCATACTATTGTACACGTGGTAGGTGTGTAGGTGTGTAGTAGATGCTAGCTACACCAAGCAGCGCAAATCTCACTGGTCTGCAACAAACTGATTAAGACTAGACAGGCTTCAAAGGCTTTAAACGAAGAGGAAGAAACTTGAATATTCGCTTCCCGATCGTCCTTACTGCGTACATTTGGTCACTCTCGTTCTCCATATAGCCATATGCCACAAATTTTGTGGATTTCTTCACCTGGTGACCTGGTACCGGGATGGAACGGGCTGAGACAGTAATACTGGCCATCTCCGAGTCTTCGATTCTAGGCACGACACCGTATTGAAACACACCGACGGGTCATTGTCATTGCTATCTTCCGAGAGTCATAAGCTGGCGAAATTCGGATGCGTTACAGGCCGCCGAACAAGTATAAAATTTGCAGCATTGTCAGCCAGTGCTGCATGCCAATTTTCCACTGCTCTCTCCGGTGCAAGAGCTACCACCCTCATTGTCAATAATCACGATGTTTATTCATATTTTCATTGCTTCATGCATTGCATTGATTAACGCTGCATCGATTGTATCTCATTCACAGTCCTACCCATTGCCTCAGCCAGGCGTACTTGGGCCCAAAACTAACATCACCATAGGTAACAAAGTCATCGCTCCTGATGGCTTCAAACGCTCGTAAGTCTATCGCTAGTGCACTCTAAGTCCAAAGCTCATTTCCTGGCCTTGAACAGAGCAACGCTCGTTGATGGTACATTCCCTGGTCCCTTGATTGTATCACAGAAGGTGAGCTTCCCGTGGGCTGCAAGTCGTGCACCAGCATTGACGTCACAATAGGGTGATAACTTTGCCATCGAGGTAATCAACCAGCTTACAGACGACACGATGTTCAAGAGTACAAGCATAGTAAGGAATATCAAATCGGCATTGTTAATTTATTGATCAGTCTTTTTCACCACAGCACTGGCACGGTCTCTACCAGAATGGGACGAACTATGCCGACGGGGCATCCTTCGTCACACAATGCCCGATTGCA
>PVYE01002110.1:0-14728 GCA_002995055.1 Rhizopogon rudus | reverse complement strand
GGAACTTACTGGTATCATAGCCACTATTCCGTCCAGTATGTAAGTATCGTTCAAATCTTGCAAATGCAGCGGATGAACTGACCTGCGGAACAGTGCGATGGTCTGAGGGGACCTTTGGTAATATATGACCCTGATGACCCTTTGGCATACATGTACGACGTCGACGATGGTGAGCGGGAGATTTGTTCATCTTAGCGTTCCAAATGTTGATTCATCATGTGTTTTCAGCAAGTACCGTGATCACACTTGCCGACTGGTGAGTTTTAGCTCGTTGCTCCGCCCGATTATTAAAGTAGTGTCACCAGGTATCACGTTGTTGCTCCCGTATTGCGCCACATCATAGGTGCCAAGGCCGACTCTTCGCTCATTAACGGACTCGGTCGATATTCTGGCGGACCACAGTCTGAACTTGCCGTTATCAGCGTCGAGCAGGGAAAGCGATACCGCATGCGCCTAATTGCAATGAGTTGCGATCCCAACTTCCTGTTCTCGATCGATGACCATATTTTCACTGTCATCGAAGCAGATGGAGTGCTGACTGAGCCTTTGGTGGTAGACCAGCTCCAGATCTTCGCAGGCCAACGCTACTCTGTGGTTCTGGTAGCCGACAAGCCGGTAGATAACTACTGGATACGATCTCTTCCTAGCAATACAGCGACTGTGGGCTTCGATGGAGGAGCAAACTCTGCGATCCTGCGTTACCGAGGTGCTTCAGTGGCCGATCCAATTACAGCCAATACGCCAGCCCGGCACCCATTAGTAGAGACAGACTTGCACTCTCTGATCAATCCCGGTGCTCCTGGTATTCCAGGTTATGGGAATGCAGATATTAATCTCAACCTCGTAATCTCCAGCGACAGCGAAAAATACTATGTGAATGGGGTCTCATTCCAACCTCCCACAGTTCCTGTTCTCCTCCAGATTCTCAGTGGGGCTCAACAACCTTCTCAGCTGCTTCCAAACGGGAGTGTTATCATCCTGGAGGCCAACAAAGTCGTAGAGTTGACAATGTCATCGACCGGTCCAGGTGGACCCGTGCGTCTTTTCCCTACCTCTGATGATTATGCGGCTGACATATACATTGTACCAGCATCCGATGCACCTTCACGGGGTAAGTTGATTGTGTTTTCGATGACATATTTGGCAGGTGCTGATTATCATTAGCATACCTTCGATGTCGTACAGAGCGCAGGCAACAGTACGTTCAATTACCTGAACCCTGTTCGCCGCGACGTAGTGAGCGCTGGCGGCGACAGTCAACAAATGGTTATACGATGGGTAACAGATAATTCTGGCCCTTGGTTCTTACACTGGTATGACATCATTTTTATGGAATGTCGAGAGGGATATTAACTCTGAAACCAAGTCACATTGACTGGCACCTTGACATGTAAGCTTTTGATGCGCTCACGAAAAGACAGTTCTAATCCCTCACATCTAGCGGTCTTGCCGTGGTGATGGCCGAAAGTCCATCGGATATCCTCGCATACAATCCCATACAAGGTGGGTTATAACTGGAAACCTGTGCTTCCCAGACTGAACTCTCTTATAGCTGAATGGGATGAGCTGTGTCCCATCTATGATTCTCTTTCTCTCTCGCAGTTGGGGGGTGGAGGCTTATGACGAATCATGTAATATTTCAACTGTTCTTTTCCAACTAACTCCCCAGGTTAGTGATGGACATTGTGATTTCTTCTCTGTCAGTGAGAGACAAAGTGTTGTAGCCGCTATATTCGAACCTCCTGCTTAATATACTAATAATTCGATCATTTGTCTTTCGAGTTTGCTACATGTGTCTTGTTTTGTTACCCTTCCGTACCCTTCTGCCAGCGACTATTACACACTTTATCATTTGGATGCCACAACATACATGGCCTAGGGCTTCGCGAAACTAAGACCACCCAACAACGGCTACACGGAGAACATGAGGTTCTCTCAACCCTAGTCAGAACTGCTTCATGCGCATCTGTGAAGTTATTCCCCTTGGTAGATTCAATCGCTGGCGGCCTGGTATACGTGGAATGTTACTTATCGCAGGAACGAGATGGAAGGCACAAGAACATCACATTCCTAAACTTGTGCGTCCAATAGGGACCTTATGATTGTGTAATTCTAACGTAAAACCGAATTTGGAGTCGCCCGATCGACCCCGCATGATGGCAGATGCAATTGGGGCAGTGAATCAAAACACGCAGCTTCCGCATGTCCGAATTGATATCATCACCACCACCAATACCAGCGGATCAGGTAGCCCACTCCATACGGACTCTAAGGTCTACAGATGGGAGGACTATACGAATCTTTACAGGTGCGTTCCTTGTACTACATAGTCCTTGAGGCGCAGTAGCTAAAGGTTATCTCCAAGGCTGAGTTCTGTCCCCAACTTGATACTTCCCTCCTTGCAGCTATCATTGCAGACCATGCTGGAGACGACGACGACTCCACCCTCACCCCAGAGCAAGTCGAGAATATACGTGAGACACTGATAATTCTCGCGAATCATGCCCAAATGCATGAGCACGACCTAGAGGAAATGGATGCCGTGGAAGCTTCTCTCGACTCTTTCTCCAATATGTCCACTACGTCTCCCACTACTCCAGAACTATGCGACAGCACAACGATGACAAGCTCAGGTTCAGACACATCGTCCTCCCAGCACTCATTTAGCTCTCCACTCGGCTTCTTGCAAGAAGCTTTCTCGGATGTGCCCACCGAACGACTCAAGCGGCTGCTGAGAAAAGTGAATGGAGAAGCGCTGGAGGAAGAGGGAGATGTGGACATGGAAAGGGTGGTAGAGTATATTTTGACCATGGAGCATATCCGCGACCTTGAGGAGCGTGGACTCGATGCCATTGAACCTAGTCCTTTACAATCCCCTACTGAAGACTGGGAAACCGTCGTACGTACGAAACCGAAACCAATACCAAAGCTCGCCACGCCCGCAAAAAAGAAGACCAAGGGCCGCACTATCAAACTCGTGGATGTGAGGCAGACGCAGCATGCCATGCCATCCCCAGCAAAAACGAAGGTGATGGTGGACGCAGGTGTGGATGCATGGACACACGTCTCTTCGCTTTCCACCCGCCTCGCTGCACTACTTCCTCCAGCTCCGGCATCTCACTTTGCTTCATTTTTCCACTCCCCGACGTACGCCACGCCAGCGTGCGCCCTCCGTGCTGCACTTGCAGCCCTCCCCTCGACATCCGGCAAGAAACACCAAACTAAATCACATTCCCCTATCAAACGATCTAACCAAGTTGCTGAAACCAACACGCTCTCCGCCCTCCTCGACCTCCTCCAGGCTTCGCCGACATTCGTCACTCTCGACGGGGAACAACGTGACACTCTCTACGCAGATGCCCGCCTCGCGCTCACTGCCTCACGGAATAAGCCGGACGAAGCTCTAGATGTCATTTGGATCCTGCTAGATCTCGAGCATCCCGAATCTAATGCAGGAATATACCACCTCCCGCCGCCGCTTTCAAGTTCAACCGCACGTGCAAAGATACCAGCAGGTCCTCCGCCTGTGCAGCCTCCACCAACGTCCAAGCGGAAATTTACATCCTCCCTATCCAGCCCGACCTCTCCCACACAGTCACCAACCTCAGAGAACCCATGGCAGGCCGTCCCGATCCGCTCCTCCCGTACCACACACCCGCCCGAGGACCATAATCCCGCGTACAAGCGTAAGGTCCGTGGTGCGGGTAATGGGCTCGGTAAAGGGGGGAAAGGGGACGACGGAGAGCTGCCTAGCCAAGGGGCACGAGGAAATCCCGTTGGGGGTCGGCATTCGTACGTTATGCGCGGGATGCAAGCGCGGAAAGAGCGAAACGAACTACTGCGCGAGGCAAGCCGGGCGTGGCGGAAGCCATGGGGTGGGGACGTAGCGCTATACTACGCCCAGAAAGCGAGAGAGGTCTCGGAGAATGCGCGTAGGGATGCATTGGATGAGGCAAGGGAGTTAGTCGAGGCGAAGAGGTTAGTATTTCGGTTTTCCGGCTTATTGCGTTCTCCTTTCTCCTCGTATACGCGTAAAATATTTCCGGCACAGGATTTCTCTCAGAAGCGATACTAACGCACCTCACTGTAGATACGCCGCGCACGATAAAAGAACCATCGACTTGCATGGGACGTGCGTTCAAGAGGCGATAGTGATTACCAGCGAGATACTGGAGAGGGAGGGGTGTTCACCTGGTGAGTGCGTTGTCGCAATCTGTGTGAGTTTCTGGGCACTTTGCTGAGTGGGTCTACGTATGCGTCTCTTTTCATTGCCTCTTCTCCCGGCCACCACCCCACAGCATCTCCTCTTCGCCTCATTACTGGACGCGGTGCCCACTCCGCAGGAGGCGTGGGCGTACTGAAGCCTGCGGTGCACCGTGCGCTCGTGGACGACGGCTGGGATGTGCGGATGTGGGACGGGGGATTGATCGTTCGGGGAAGAGAGCGGCGCGTGCCTTGATCTTTGACCTATACCCGACGAGTCGACTGACGTTTGTGACATTTTCATGCTTCTTTGTTGTATCGATTTCATGTTTGCTGTATATCTCTGTTCATCTACCCCTCCCCTATGATGTACCCATTTTTGTCTTGGTTCCCATTGTATACTTAGCTCTAAAGTGTATTCTGGCTCGTGGTCTATCTCATCATCCATCTATTGAGGCTGGTCGTGAGCATTGCATTCATTTTATTTGACAGAACAGGAAGTGTCATACCGTGCATGACGATCAACGGATGGCCTGACGAAGAAGTTCGTGGTCCCCGGCCCGTGATCATGCCTAATTATACTCCATGCGGTATCACACAAAACATGTAATCGGCCGTCATGGAGTCAAGAATGAACAATCCCTTGTATAGTCTTAGTAGTAGGGCAGAGCACTCATTATTACGTCTGCCAAAGTCAGTTCATTCATTCGCTTTCTTCTGAGTCTGTGTAAATTAGTAAATGATCGGCCACCTGATTTCTCATTCAATTCACAAGAGCCCTAACATATTATAGCCCACCGACCGCATCACGGGGTCGTTGTCCTCGTGCACAATTATGATGTTTGAATTCCACACTTAGATAGACGAAGAATTCTAATAACGACAGAGAAATGGAAACTTCTCCGGTGCACGTACAACAAGCACAGGCCTTTTACGCTACGAGATTGTAACAATAACAAATCCCGACTCATGCTCGATTCAGCAAATCATTCGAGGTATATAAGGGCTTGTGGACACCAACTCCCACTGGGATGTTTGAGAGGATCTGATAGAAGTTCCAGTGTAGTACATCCTGTCATGAATTGTGTAGGATGGATCAATTCTTTGTTGAACAGAAGTGATCTGGAAGATTCTCGGGCTGGCCATAGTCTTGAGTCGGTATAAAATTGGAGGGTATTCCACTCAGTAAATCGGTGAGCAGCAAAACGAAACGAATCACCCCTAACTGTTCTCACAGCCACACTATTACGCCACGTGGCAACCATGATGCATAAATTATGCTTTGTCCTTGTCCTGGACTTCAACCTTGTCGCAACTCGCCATCGAAGCACGCAAGCGACATTTTCATAAGCATTGTAGCAGACTTCAGCTTAAGAAGCGGAGCACTGTACATTACCATGTTGTTCTACCTCTCCCTCCTGGCCTCCCTGGCATCTCTGGCAATGCGTGAGTATCCGCAGCAGATGATGAGTTGGCATAAATTGACTTACCTTCAGTGGGCTATCGCTACAGGGCGTCTCTCCCTCCAAGAGTGAAGGCTTTCTTTCCAGGCCTTAACCACTACACGCCGCTTGCCTCTTTTTCTGATCAGGCGCGCGCAGGTTTGAGCTCTCCGATGTTTGACATTGAGGCAGCCAACGTCGCCGAGGGAGATTCGAGAGCGGGACTGGACGAGCAGGGAACGCAAGAGGTGCTAGAGATCATGCGGACTCAACGGGTGAAGTACGCGATTCTTTTAGCGTCTCAGTGTGCTGGAGTAGGCGGCTTATCGGAACTTTGTACACGCAGTTTCGACCAAGCAAGATTGATTCGCCACAATCAAATCCTTGCTCGCAATGGGATCGATCCGTCTGGTAAGTGTTAATACTATCTGCAATTCTCGCAAGTTCATCGTGGTGTTGCGCAGGCATGCCACTTGATTCCAAGGCTGTTACGAGGCTGTGATAGTTTTAACTCACCACCTTCACTTTCACTTTTCTTCATCGAACCAATCGCTCCTTCCCCTTCTCATGTATGTACGAACTTGGATTTATATCATACTCATTGTATTTATGTGCATGCAAATGCCGTGGTCTCATTAATTCAATCGTTGTCCTAACTTTTTGTGGTTGTTATTTGTAGCGTCGAGCGCGTTTCAAGGTAAGGAATACCCAGGAGGATGTCTCTATTTTCATGCAAATTCATCTCGTGTTGTGGGAGATTGTGTAGGTAATGCCTGCAATTGTGCAGGACGCCGATCAGATTTTGACAGGTACAGGGGGCGTGAGCACGAAATGCTTTACATCCACGCTCTGAGCCTCTAAACATCTGCCTGACGCGTCAAATGCGATCTTCCGTTCTTCTCACTAGTTCACCGGTATCAAAGTATCACGGGAATCAGTCAGTATCGTCGTGGGTGCCATCGAATCAACAATGTTAACATCGACCTGCACGGGAGTGAATTTATGACGAACTCAAAGTCGCCGGTAGAAGGGTACGAAAAGGTGACAGTTTGAGGCAATAAAAACAATTGACATATAATGAACACGATGAAGACCAGTGATCGAATTATTGACATACTGAGCGAGAGGTCCGAATATAACCGCTACAACACTTGCCTCAGAGAAGAATCACAACGTCTACTAATACTACATGAGGCTGGGGTGTTAGTGGGAAGAGAATAGTATCCGCATCTTCATGAGCCTTCAGCCCCCAACTGCTCGGGAGATAGAGAATCATAAATTGGACACAGCTGATCCCATTCAGCTATAAGAGAGTTTAGTTGAGGAAGCACAGCTGCCTAGTTATGACCTACCTGGTATGGCATTGTTGTGTGCGAGGGTATCCGATGGACTTTCAGCCATCACCACAGCAAGACCCCTGGATGTGAGAGATCAGCACTGTCTCTCGCGAGGTCATCAAAAAACTTACATGTCAAGGTGCCAGTCAATATGACTTGGTTCCAGAGTTAATACATTCCTCGACATTCAATAAAAGGATGTCATACCAATGTAAGAACCAAGGGCCAGCATTATCTGTTACCCATCGTATGACCATTTGTTGACTGTCGCCGCCAGCGCTCACTACGTCGCGGCGAACAGGGTTCAGGTAATTGAACGTACTGTTGCCTGCGCTCTTTACGACATCGAAGGTATGCTAATGATAATCAGCACCACCCAAATATGCCATCGAAGACACAATGAACTTACCCCATGAAGGTGCATCGGATGCTGGTACAATATATATATCAGCCACATAATCATTGGAGGTAGTAAGGAAAGGACGCACGGGTCCACCTAGACCCGTCGATGACATTGTCAGCTCTACTACTTTGTTGGCCTCTAGGACGATAACACTCCCATTTGGAAGCAGCTGAGATGGCTGTTGAGCCCCACTGAGAATCTGGAGGAGAACAGGAACTGTGGCAGGTTGGAATGAGACACCATTCACATAGAAGTTGGGGGTGCCGCCGGAGAGTACGAGGTGGAGATTGATGTCTGCATTCCCATAACCTGGAATACCGGGAGCACCGGGATTGATCAGAGCGTGCAAGTCTGTCTCTACTAAAGGGATCTGGGCTTGCATATTGTGTGTGATTGGATCGGCCACCGGGGCACCTACGTAACGCAGGATCGCAGAGTTTGCTCCCCTCTCGAAGCCCGCAGTGGCTGAAATACTAGGAAGAGATCGTATCCAGTAGTTACCTACCGGCTTGTCGGCTACAAGAACCACAGAGTAGCGTTGGCCTGCGAGGATCTGGAGCTGGTCTACCACCAGAGGCACGGTCAGCTCTCCATCCGCTTCGATGACCGTAAAAATATGGCCATCGATAGAGAACTTGAAGTTTGGGTCGCAACTCATTGCAATTAGGCGCATGCGATATCGCTTTCCTAGCTCGACGCTGATAACAGCAAGTTCAGACTGTGGTCCACCAGAATATCGACCGAGTCCGTTGATGAGCGAAGAGGCGGGTATGACACCTATGATGTGGCGCAATACGGGTGCAACAACGTGATACCTGGTGATAGTACTTTAACGATCGGTCGAAGCAACAAGGTACCTACAACTCACCAGTCGGCAAGTGTGATTACGGTACTTGCTAGAGACACATGAAGGATCAATAATCAGAGCGCTAAGATACAAAAATATCCCGCTCACCATCGTCGACGTCGTACATGTATGCCAAAGGATCATTAGGGTCATATATTACCAATGCTCCCCTCAAACCATCGCACTGTTTCATAGGTCAGTTCATTCGTTGCATTTGCAAGATTTGAGCGATGCTTACATACTGGACGGAATAGTGGCTATGATACCAGTAAGTTCCCGCCTGGTTCGGGACAGAGAAAGTGTGTAAAAAGGAGTGGTTCTGCGCAATTGGGCATTGTGTGACGAAGGATGCTCCGTCGGCATAGTTCGTCCCATTTTGGTAGAGACCGTGCCAGTGCTGCGGTAAAAAAGGTTGATCAATTAATTAAACATTGTCGATTTGATATTCCTTACGATGCTTGTGCTCTTGAACATCGTGTCGTCTGTAAGCTGGTTGATTACCTCAATGGCAAAGTTATCACCCTATTGTGACGTTAATGCTGTTGCACGGCTTGCGGTCCACAGAAGCTCACCTTCTGGGCTGTAATCAAGGGACCAGGAAATGTACCATCGACGAGTGTTGCTCTGTTCGAGGCCGGGAAATGAGCTTTGGACTTAGAGTTTGCTGGCGATAGACTCACGAGCGCTCGAAGCCATCGGGAGCGATGACCTTATTACTTATTGTAATGTTGGTTTTTGGCCCAAGTACACCTGGCTGAAGTGATGGGTAGGACTGTGAATGGGATACTATCGATGCAGCACCGAACGATGCAATGGACGAAGCAATTAAAATAGGAATAAACATCGTTATTATTCACGATATGTAGGGAGGGTTTGGATGCAGAAGGGGATAATAGTAGCGAGGAGACGCATACCCCGCTCGCAGCTTTTATCTTGCATAGGCCTTGCATGTATTCTGACCGAAGCAGGTACCGCACTGATAGCGTAGGGTATCTTTGACTGTGACACCGACTGATACTTGACAGCGCCACCATGCCCAGTATATGACTCTCGGAAGATAGTAGGCCGGCGTGTTGACAATACAGTGTCGTACCTAGAATCGAAAACTCAGAGATGCGGACAGTATTACTGTCTCAACCGTTCCGTAGCGTTGCCAGATCTCCACGGCGGCCCAAGACAATCCTTTCATAGAGGAAGGATGAATGCACATGCAGCCGCTGGGCCTGCTGGAACAAGCCTTTCGCACGAGCGTCGCATCAGACTAGAATTGACCCGAAGAGAGAACACTCATTAGCGATGAGCTCCCATGATTGACGAGAGCTGGAAGTTACGTTTGTGTCAAAAGTATGATCAGGGCGCGAACATCAACTTGCCGCACACGTGAGATATTGACAATTTGCCAACAATTTGCACTGCTTGGTATAGCAAGCATCTCCACACTAATTACTCTCCCGTAGTCAGACCTTGAAAGGCGAAAGACAATCGTTCCTTCTGTTTCGGGTAAACTGATCACGGTGGAATGAATAGTGCGCACCAAGTTAGCTCGCAACCAACCATTTTCGCACACTGGCAGACATGAGAAGAACAGTGATAGAGGTTACGAAAACCTTGGATAAGATCTTGGTTGCTGCAAGATGTAGTCCCCCCTAGGCAGACCTTAGACGAAGGAAGACATTTGTTCCTTCTGTACTAAGCACAAGATGTACCGGCAGAACTTGACCGTGTAGTAGATTCTCAGGTTATGGCAGACAGATTTTGTGAGACTTGCGTAGCGATTGAATTCTGTAAGGCTGGGCTGAAGTGACCATACATGATGGTGGTACGTTAGGTTGACTCGGATTGATCATTGGATCATGATTTGAAGCCTGAGCCTATCATGACGTTAATCATGATATCACTAGGGCCACAGAGGGGACCTTGCATGCAGCCTCTTCGCCATGGAACCTACACCTGCGAGTTTACGATGAGTGGATGGTCCAGGACCAAAAGTGACCATCGTAATGTACCCCAAGCCCCCGAAGCTTTTCAAGTTGTGAAGCAAATATGAAATGTCCAACTTATGTAGATGCAAGGCCTGTAAGGGACGACTGTCGTCTCTGCCTAGACTAAAAAACTTCAAGTTAATCCCGGTCGCGGAACATGCAAGCAAGGAATGATAATTTGAATCATACTTATCGGATGTGTTCGAAACCTGTCATGCATCATGTCCATCATGCCATGCCGTTGTGACACCGCCAAATTTGCGCTGTGAGATTCAGAATTTTAGATAACCCAGTGTCAAGTTCAAATTTCAGGTTGTGAGACCTCGAGTGGTCGGAGGCCAACGTGGACTGAAACCGGGAATACAGCTAGATTCAGAGTCAACTGGAATTATTTTCGCAACATTTGCTTCTGAACGAGAACATCAAGATGCAAAAATAATCAGTGCGATGGGACGACATGAGAATCACGCAATACGCGGAGCATCGACGTCGATCGACTCTTGGCAGGTGCAAATACGTGAAATACTGGGATATAGACACATCCTGAGAGCGCATAACTTCTGCTATGCGAGTCTACGAACAGGTGCAACGATAGAAATAAAGGGAAACAAAGGACAGCCTCGCCCATAAACTTGAATGGAGGCAAGGGTGGATGAATTCATCAAGACAAATCACCCCACCTTAGCCTAGAACCAACCCTCGTCCGTCTACAGGCCAATGATGAGTAGCAGATCGTCCGACGTGATTTCATCATGCACAACGTCCCACCGTCATCTCTGCATCTCCCAGCTCCCCCCGCGCCTTCGCGGCTTTGACACGACAATATTCGGTCCAAGCGTGATTCTTGGTGATGAGACGGTCTGCAAGCTCAGCTTCCGCTCTCCGTACTTCGCGGTCCGCACGTGCGATTGCTAGCAAACATCTCGCTTCTTCGACATCCTGCGGAGGGCTTTCCTTTTCCTCGGCGATGATTAATTGAGGATCCTTGAACAAAGATAAGTCATCATCAAACCATATGAATTGCATATTCATTTACTCACGAAAGAAGGTGACAGTACCTGATCAATCTGCGATGAAGAAAGGGAATAGTCTGTGGTGGTTGTGTCGTGGCTTGATGAAGCGTTGGGAGGTAGAGAATTGGCTCGCTGAGACGACATGGCCTTATTGTCGTGGGGCACGGCGCTGTGCAGCGTGCTGGCGAGGTATGCTGATAAACATTGCGCGTGTCTTTGGTGTGCGTTCGAACGTAACGACTTGCATGCGTTGGAAGAAGTGTTTTGTTTTGAGAACGCGTCCTGGTAGACTGCTCATTCCACCCTAAATCTGCGCCAAATACCTTACCAACAATCTCTCGCCCCCCGCCCCACAAAACCCTCAGCCAAGTAACCAGGCTGATCGGCCGGCAGCATAGGACGTATTTTCAACGTCGCCGGACACGTGCAGGTGAGATCTGTCCCAGCAGCGTCGCTTCTCCTCCCGCTTTTGACCGACTGTCGTCAGTGCTCTATATCAGTTTCTGTTCTCCTTCGCCCTGTCCTTGCCCTCTCTGTCCACTTTCCCTCGTCGAACTTTCTCCTGTCCGGCTGACGCGACGACGCCCTCGACATTTTCCCCCCTTGACCATGTCGAGTGTCCAGCCTCCCGACGGTCTGACGTGTGCTTCACTGACGACAGTCAAGCATGTGGAGATGGCGTTCTGAATCGGTCAGGCCAATGCTGGTGCTGGAAAGAGAGCGACGAGTCTCGTCAAAGACACGTGGTCCATCGTCGAGCGCTCGAGTACAGAAGAAGAGATTTTGAACCTGCTGAAAGATATCCAAGGGGTTCCGAAGCTCATCAAGGCATGGGATGTTCGGGTCTCTGGGTCGCTTGATACTACAGGCACTCGTTGGAACATGTTGCCCCCACAAACAGACATGCCTGAGATGCGTCTTCATCGGCGCTTGGTCCTAAAACCATTCGTGTTTCCAATCACCTGCTTCTCTCGGTGGATGGAGCTACTTGAATGTTTCATAGATGTGATAATTGGTATGTATTGTAGATCACACAGATTGCACTTAGACATTGATTACAGTCTCTCACAGCGCATGGCGAAATTGTTGCTCAAGGTATATTACACTGCGACATCAGCCTCAATAATATCATGGTGTATTACGAGTATATTGCCAACAGCATTGTTGCAAGGGGTCTTCTAATCGATTATGACTATGCGACAAAGATTACTGAGGGTTCTGATCATGTTGCTGGAAGACAGGACCTTACTGTTAGTATATTCCGTCTGTTATTTTACCGACTTGGAGACTGATATGACAATTTTCAGGGTACTGTGATGTTCATGGCAAGTGATCTCCTTTTGCAATACTCGCGGCTTGGGACTCCACGCAAACACACCATTGCCCATGACCTGGAGTCGTTTGTATATGTCTTCATTTACATCTGCGTGATGTATGATGGCCCTAGCAACAAGCTCCGAGAAGACAAGACTTTCAAGAACACTATTGTTTATCGGTGGTTCTATGGGGATTGAGCTATGCTAGCATCATTCAAGCGGATGCATATGCAACTGCCGAGTGAAGTTACATCCGATGTTGCCCCATACTTCCAGCCATTTTTGACTCTTGTCACCAATCTCTGCTTGCTTGTTTCCACGCAGATCAGCTGCGTTGATGTTAATCCCAGCACCACACCATCTCTCACGCACCAGACACTGATGAGCAAATTCCAGCTGTTCATTAACTCGGACAATGGCTATGATGATGATGAACCTCTGGCAATCCATACACACGTTAGGCGTCTCGTATCTAATGGCCAGGCTCCTCCGTTCGTCACAGAAGGTGATAGATCACTCGCAGCCCCAAAGTTGAAGTGTCACGGTCTCACAATAGCAAGGAGCAGTAATTTTAATGCATTCAAGGAAGGGAGCGAGGACCGCCAAAAAGCCGCCGAGCCAGCCCGTTGACAGAGTAGCCCAAGTACTTATATGACGCAGCATGTAGCAGCGTCCCTCATCTCCTTGTAGTTCAGTTGTCCGAGTTCCTTGACGAAATTCAATCACACCGTCTCCATTTTGCTTGCCATGAATACACACTCTCCAGTCTTCTTCTTCGAACGTAGTGGAATTCACAGCAAGGGCATCATTGCACAGGGAGCACCGAGATGGGCACGGGACAGTGTTGAGTTTTGAATTACCAACCACGACTTCCTATCAAATGTGACGAGACAGGCGGAAGAGATCATGAGATAATATTCGAGTTTAAAAAGAAACGAGCGTACTTTGATGTTCCATACCATTCCAGAGAAACAACTGCTGCAATAGACAGCAATGCCTTGATATGAAGAGGATGAAGATAAAGTCGAATGAATTTAGAAAGATACGCACGAGAGCTTTATTATTTAGTGCGAGCCACGAGGACTAGTAAGCTCTTGCTCGCGCGTTGTGAAAGGACGTTCTCTCCAAATATGCGGCACCAAACGAGGATCGGAATTCTTGTCGACGATGCCCTGGCCAATTCGAGCGGTAAAATTTGAAAGGGCGAGGGTCGACTAATTCATGCTGAACAAGCTTGACCTTTGAGATGCCCCGTACTCTTGGTCAGATTTCTCCAACCAGACAATGCATCACAGTAGCCACATTCCCCTGTACATCGATGCCCACGAACTTCTCCGCGCCTACAACGATCTTACTCCTAGCCCATGCGAGGCTCCCACTGCGTGAGGCTTCGCACTCAGGAGCTAAATTACACGGCTCGTAGTCTCGTACCTGCATACGCGCGCCGAGCATGCCGTCTAGAATTTCTTTATGGCCTGTGTACATAATTTTGTTTAGCGTCTCGATGTGGAATCTGGATAGGAAGGTCACGTACAGGGTAGACATCTGAAGATGTCAGAGCTGGGGAAGGGCGTGTGCATGAAGAGACCGATGATACTAAAGTCAGTAACACCATGTTGTCGGTTTTGTTTTGGTGAAAATGACTCACCCGTCCCCACCACCATTTCCACTGTCCATACTACCGTTCACCGCACCCGCATGCTTGAAAAGATCAAATTGAATATATCTGTGCTGAAACTTGAAGTCAAGTTTCAACCAAGGTGTTTGCATCTGACGAGTGCCTGGTTACAAGGGGCGTTGCGAATGCTTGATTGGCCTAAGTGCCAACGCACAGCCACGCATTAACATCTTGCCTTGTTAGGCAGCACCCCTTGGTTCTCAGACGGTTAAGTTCTGGTTGTATTTTGAAAACCCAAGCCAACACGCAGCTTCAGCGCCTCATCTGAGCAACAGCTTTAGAGCCTGAACGGAAGGGAAAATTTTCTGGAGGAAGACACGCAAAATTGCGATTTTCGGCCGCGCTCCGCACGGCATTTTACAACACAAGAAGGGAAAAGTGGTGGTAAACTTCGGACCAGGTTACCAAAGTATGGCGAGCACTTTATTTTACGGTAAGATCTTTAGATTTACAGGTGACTGAGACTAGGGTTCGGGGAATTAGGGTCGGCGGTCTGATTGACTGGCA
>PVYE01002083.1:0-12814 GCA_002995055.1 Rhizopogon rudus | reverse complement strand
CATCTCGGCTGCCCTTGCCCTGCAATAGCATCTCCGCCTTGTCTGTCACCATTTGCTTTGCAAGGGATGTTGCTAACGAGGCTACCTCGCGCGCACGCTGAATGCGTGGGCTGTTGCTTGTCTCTACGAGGTACTGAAGAATCCGATCTGGGATGTACTTTGAAACCTCCCGAAAGAATATCTGCCCAGATGATGGAGACCCAAATATGTCATTCCTATGGCAAGAGGAAATTCGGTGCACATCAATAAAGGGAACTCGGATGCCTGGTAAAAGTCAAAACCGACATCATATTGCTGTATGCGCATGCAAGTGCGCTTTCTTTATTATCAATAGAGCCGAAGCGTACATCAAAAGCAGCTGAAGCAGATCAGAAAGCGATAGCTGTGTACTTGCGTAGATCCTACCTTCTCCGATGGCATCCAACGTTGCGCGGGACAGCCAGGAGGGAATATTGAGCACTACTGACTGCTCCTTGGAATTGGTGATTACGTCCATCCATTTGTTGCTCAGCTGTGAGGGGTTGCGTTGCCGATGAGAGTTGAGAGAATATGGAGTGACGTCGGTACCTACAGACTCTGCGCAGCCCTGGAATGATGGCAAGAACGCTTTGGACTCCGGTGCACCGAATCCAGGGGATAATACCTTTCGCTGCCGTTTGTGATCCTCACCTTCCAAAAATCAGTAACAGACCATCTCACGCTTTGAGTCTCCTGGCTAAAACATACCAGCCGCCCAAGTAACGCCCTTTCCGTTGAGAATCTTTGAGACGGCAAGACGTTCACGCTGTTTGGGAAACCGATAACCTGATTTCACAAACATATATTGCAAGGCGGCTGGGTCGGAAATCATTAATTGATCTTCCTGTAAATCAGCGAATCGGAGAATATACACTGCGAGTGCGGACACCACATACGTTAAATGGACCCTTGAAGCGAATGACATTCCCATACTGAGCTTGCCATTTGAAGTCAGCCTCTGCTGCCAGCCCTTGATAGAGCTCCTTCGTGTTCCCTGATGCAGCCACGTCAGTAATGGGGAGAACCAGTAACAGGGAACAGACTTGTGACATACCCATCATAAATGAGGGAGACTCTGGGCCGGGCACATCTGCTAAAGATATACCAGTGTATCGACGGTACACCCTATAGACAATTACTAGAGCCAAAAAACCAACAGCGCCAAAGACAGGACCCATGGTTGTAAAAGTCAGGCATGGCAAAGCTCGCTTTATCAACTCTCGAAAAGGTTGGATGACGTCTCAAGTATGATCCAATTCATATGAATCATTCCACACGTGGTCCATTCCTATTGTCTTCACGATAATATAATTGCGTGTTTAGGCGCCGATCAGCAGTGGCTCGTACCGGGCATGTCATAAGGCTTTACACCTGACGTCTGTAATAGTTTGGCTCCAGCTGTCTGGAATTGCTTATCTATGGTTAACTCGCAGGACCTCGGGAAGCTAACCAGCCGCTTTCCGCATTCAAATGTTCTATGTAGAAGAAAAAAAATTTCAGTCTATCATTTGCTATCATTAAGAATTCATCTCCTCATAGTCAGGAAAGGTACTCTCAAATCTTCTCCGCGAATTTATCATTCCTTTACGGATCTTGATATGGCTACGCAACGTGGCAGGCCGCTGGAGGACTTTCACGGGTACTAGATTCGAAGGCGACACGCAGTATGAGTCGAAGCTTCTCTTTGGCTGAAGTCAGGAAGTAGCGGTGATATATTGATGTGCTATAAGATCAATTGTTTTGCGCGAGTATATTCGAGACATTTGTTGACGTATGACAACAGTTCGAACCAACCCCCATCGCGGACATCCCTCCTCTTAGTCCCATTGGCGGCCATCAATCTGCGAAGGAATTGTTGGATTCGACCAATACCTGATGAGACAGTTAGTATGATGCGAGCGCAGTAACGCTGGCTAACGGCAACTTGAAGTTCCGAAGCGTTAATGATTGGTCAGACAAAGTATCGGAGAATTACTAACATACGGATCGGTTATTTACGATTAGCGTAACATAGTGTAAAAGACACGAACAGTACAGTACGAAGAGTCAGTCCTAATAATTAATATTTCCCGCTTGTCTTCTCATCCAAACTAAACTCATAACCAGAGGAATCGCATAGCTCAGTGACTGGTCAGTGACTCCGTTCTCCTGGACAAACGGCAGCCTGTTGTCCTTGCTTTTTTAAGGTCTTGACTCCTGATTGCAAGCAAGACGTCGGAGATAGGGCCATTCTTAGTCTCCTCTAAGTCCTAGATAATGATGCAGAAATAGATGCGGATATTGCGAAGGTCGTGCTCGAGACTGGCATGCCGCATTACCCACCTATGTAACCCCGATGACGCTTCAACGGACCTCGTGTTAATCACAAAGACTGAGTTCTCGGAAATGATTGATGAGCGGTGAACAAGCAACCCACATCCTATTCACCCATCTTGGCGACATCCACTTCTATACCTGTTATGCAATTCTTTCGGAGCGCCACGTCTACTTGTAGCAAAATGTACACCCGGAATCAGTCAAATCAGCATGCAATTGTACAGTTTTAAAGACACGTACTACAATGATGATGAGAAGGATATTACGAGACATGCTGCATGTCATCCACGTTTGTGCTCGTATTCGGATGCAGTCGGGAGCTCCTCTGCTGCCTCTCGGTATCTGGAGCGCACGGATCCCTTACATTATGCAGTCATTCAAGGATTATCTGACACTTGCACATGTAAGGGAGCCGTGCATACTCCTTGCTTTACACACTATGAAACATGTTCGAATAGCTTACAATGGTACGACGTATGTCGGTCGAATATTTATTAAAAATCTTCATAAATTACCATAGTGAGTCCAACGCTGGGGCGCATCTACTTATGACAGAATCTGGAGGGAGATAGTTAGCCAAATTAGCGTGTAATAACGGAGATTAAAGACACATACGGCCAGAAGTACAACTGCCACGACAATGACGAGGATGACCATGAGACATGCTGCACGCCGCCCAGCCTTCCGCTGGTATTCGGATGCAGTCGAGAGCTCCTCGGCTGCCCCTTGGGTATCTGCAGCAATGCTGAACACGTTTGATTCGATGTTGTCTGAAAAATGACGGGAACAAATATGAGGTAATGAGCCAGTGGCATTAAAACACCGGAAGTTCTCTCGCGTACCTATCATGCCGCCTTGCTGGTTGACCAATGTTCCAAGGTCACGGAATATTTCAGCCAGTTCATGTATCCCAGACTCAATTTCTCCAATCTCAGCCTCCCGTTCTTGGATCAAGGATTCTTGGTACACGAGCTCATGTGGAGAAAGCTGGGAGTGTAAAAGTTGAGCTTGACGTTGTTGGGGGGACGCGCTCGGGTCTCGCAGCCTGGATTAGCGATATGAGGATACAGCATTGAACCATGAGGGGGAAAGTACACACGCGCTGTCACCACGGTGCTCATGCTCCTCCTCCACTGCTATCTTCACACCTTCCACCACTGTTCGCTGACGCTCCGCACTGACTTGCTGTGCTTTCTGGAATGCTACCAAAGATAGTTGCAAGTCGTGCGATGTCTTCTGAAGGGAAGTCTTGTGCCTAGACTGTTTTGTGCGCCTTGAAAAACGGTACAGTTTAGGCGTGTCTGCTGGGTACTTACGCTGGAAGTAGCCATCAGGGCGAGCTTCTTCAAATCCTCGGAACTTCGCTTGGCCATATCCCTCGTGGTGTCAGTGAGGTCATGCCTGTGTCCAGAATGCCCATACAATTAGCGAGCTGTGATGGTAAGTCGAATGAGGTAACATGCAAGGACGCACAAAGACTTCCGGAGAGTGGCAGAGTCTTTTGCAGTGCCAAGCTGGTCGACGAGCTTGAGGATACCTTGGACATTTGAATTTATCTTGAATACTTGAAGGGAGAGAGTAGACTGCGCGGAGAGAAAAGCCGAGTCTTCATTCGGTTGGGACAATATCGAATTTGAATGTCCTGGGCGTGCAACGCCAGCTTCGATGTCTTGGAAGCTCATGATGACGCGTAAGAAGCAATAGCGGGCTGCGGCACCCTATGCTGAGACTGGGACAGTAAACAGTGAGAGCAAACATTTGTGCACAGCATTACGCGCTATTGCCACGTGATTTGCATAACCTCGAAGCGAACATGTACCATATATCTTCGAAAACTCTACGTAAATACTGAATTGTGAATAGCGAGGTCAGGATATCTTGACTACAGCTTGACAACGATAGACCAGTCCTCTGCCACACCCACCGCAGGATCTTTAACAACCAACACGCCCGGTTGGCCTTCCTTCTCCGAGCCCACCCCAGGGGTATACTCCCACTCCAGCTCCCTCCCACTCTCCAAAATAACGGTCACAGGCTTCGTCCCAAGACCTACCACCACCACCTTCTCCACCCGCACCTCCCCAACGCTCCGCGCGAACTCATTCCGGGGTTCATACAAGCCCACTCCCTTTTCTCCAGCCGCAAGATCCACAGATGCAATACGAACAGCTCGTCCCTTCCCCTTCCCTTGTGTCTCAGCTACGAGCCCGCGCCACACCATATCCCCGCGCGCGTGTGCGTACGTCTCCCCGTCGTCGAGGTACAGCTCACCGCGCGCGTTCCCGGTAGTGTCGAGCGCGACGCGCAGTGTGAATGGGTCGTGCTTCATCAATGGCGAGGAACGTCGTGGGCGCTCACGAGTCGGTACGATCGAGCCACCGCGAACGAGGAGAGGGATCTCGTGCAGATCAGCGGCGACGGTGATGGAGCGGCCCTTGGAGGAGCCGCGGTAGGCGTGGTGGGTGAAGTAGTCGTAGTAGACCTGAGGGAGGAAGGTGTGTGAGTGTGGTGTGTGGGAAGCTGAAAGTGAACGAACCTGGTCTTCTGCGAGGTATATGGAGATTTCTTTTGCTCCTTTCTCAGTCACGGGCTTGACGAGCAAGCCAGAGGAGCCGATGTAGTATTGGTCGTCAATGCCGAACCCAGCCTTATCCTTAGGGAACATCATGTATTGCGGCCTGCGGCACCACATTAACCATCATTTAAACATCAGAAGCCATACAGGAAGCATGGACGCAGGACGCACCTCAGGATAGGCATCCCATTCGCACTCGTCTCCCTGAACGCAGTGTACCACACGGGGAGCATCGAGTATCTCAGACGCAAGATGTCTCGTACGATGCTCTTATAAGGCTCATCAAGGAGGTACGGCTCGCGGCGCTTCGTGTCGATATGCGCATGCGCGCGGAAGAAGGGCGAGAATGCACCGACGACGTACCACCGCACAAGCATCTCGGGCTCGGGATTGCCGAAGAACCCGCCGACGTCAGCTGTAAGAGGAAATGAGCATGGGGCGTTGTAGTCGTAAGAGAGACACACATCCAGCAAAGGGCATCCCTCCGAGTCCGTTGGCAAGGACCATTTTGATGCCGACTGCCATATGCTCCCATGTGCCGAGGTTGTCGCCTGTCCACATGGCGCCGAAACGCTGAGAACCGGCGTAGAAGGCCCTAGTGAGGACGAACGGGCGCCGGGGAGGATCCGTACGGGCAGCGGAAGCTTGGTAAGTGTGGTTCGCCTGTGCGAGCATTAGTACCTAAGACTGAAAGCCTCGTAAAACACTTACGAAGAGCATTCCGTTGATATTGTGCACATCTCTGTGCTCCCAGCCGTCGTAATGGACGTTATCTTTTGGCATTGTAATCTCGGGTCCATTGAACACCGAGGGCTAGAGAAAGGTAATAAGCAAAAAGACTACTTTACTACAGTAAATAACATACCTCATTCATGTCGTTCCAAATCCCCACATTATCCGTGCTTTCCGTCCAGCTCCACTGTTCATCGATACTCTTTGTTTTGAAGAGCGAAGTCCAAAAGTCCCAGGAACCGGGATGGAAGAAGTCAATCCAGGAGGACGACCCCGGCCAGCACCATCCCTCGTATTCACCCTCGCCACTCTTGGGCTTTACGAGAATCCCCAGATCTGAGGCGCGCTTGTAGACGGGGTAGTCATTGGCGCGTTTCAGATGAGGATCGACGATCACCACCATCTGCAGAACATAAGCTAGATACATCAAGCCAAATAAAATTTCCAACCTTGCGCTCGATAGCCTCGACATCTTTGGTCATCTCCACAGGGTCGGGGAACGTCTTCTTGTTCCACATAAAGTACTTATGGTCTTCCGCGTACTCGATGTCGAGCCAGAAAACGTCCACAGGGAAATCCTCCTCATCAAAACGTTTCTGCACACCACGTATATCGTCCGAGCTGACGTAGTTCCACCTGCACTGGTGGTAGGCAAGCGCCCAGTGGGCCGGGAGGGGCGCAGTACCCGTCAGACGTGCGTACTGCGCAAAGACGTCTTCGGAAGTAGGCCCAGGGAGTAAGAATACATCGAGGATTCCGGACTCTGATATCCAATGCGTCTCTACGCCCTTCTTTTCTGTGTGTGCGATGTCGATCCATGTCTCCGAGGCGAGTGCGTTGAACACAGCGACTGTGGACTGGGGGGAATGCGCGTGCATCAAAGGGATGGAGCCGTAGAGTGACACAGGAGAGTCTGCGAGGTATTCGAATACATCTGCATTGTAGAGACGGAAGGGGTCGGTGTATCTTGCGTCAGGACCGGATGTGCTTGGGAGGGAGAGGTCGGTGGCGTGTTGAGGGATACCGTAGACATGGGCGTGGTTGGGGAACGTAATATCGAGTGAGAGGGATTCAGGACCTAATCATATCTTGGGACTATTCTTAACGCTGAGAGAGGTCATGGAACATACCTTTCGGCTTCGAGTCAGTCCATGACGAGAAAGTCTCTTCCCACCAAGCGTCTTGACTGTCGCCCTCAAACCACACCGCAGGATCGACCTGGAGGACGGTTTGTCCCTCGGCTTCGATATGTTCTTCTGGTTGGGAAACCTCTTTTGTTCTGAAATGCTCCATGTGTAGCAACCCACGTCCATTCAGCACAACCTGTTCCTTGCCTCCTTGGAAGAGAGTAACCTTGAGCGGGTTGAAATTAACAACGACTTCTATATCCTTCTTGGGTCCATAAACAGCTTTGGCGTTCGCCTTGCCTACCGTCCACCGTATATCACGATGTATCGATGGTTCTTCGAGTAGCGCCCACTGAGCAGCCTGGTCATAGCGTTTGCGGAGTCCGCCCACTTCGTCCATTCGTACCCGCACACCACCATCTTCGTGGATCCGTACGTCAAGGCTAAACTTGACAGAGGGATAGATGGACGATTTGACGTCTGCGGTGAACGCGGCTTGGTGGGGCGCGAGCGAAAGCGAAGATGGTTCGATGGAATATGGCGAGTTCCATGAGGTTTCTGATTCTTGTGCACGAGCAGCAAGGGCGCGGCCTCTGCGACAGAAGCCAGACTCAGAGCACGTCTTAAAGTCGCTTGCCTTGAAGGCGAGAGTTGCAGGGAGGAGGAGGAAGAGAAGGAGGGTCCCCGAGAAGCCAGAGGGCCGCATTTCTTAGTCCTGTGACCCAAGAAAAGTCAGCTATTCACGTATTCGGGGTAGGCAGTCGGGAAATATGGGTATCTAGAGAATGTGGAATAGAAAACTCAGTTGGTGGGGAACGTGTAACTCTACACTCCTGAAAATTCTCAAAAAGGAAAAGTATCAACACAACTTCGCAAGTACTTGCAGGGGACAATGCGCAGTGCTAATCAAGGCAACTATTGCATCGTTCCAGAAGGTCGTGCAGTGAATAATAGAGCATGCATACATATATGAAACTACATTGATGAACAAGTGCCCGTGCAGGGCATCAACATGATCCACACCAGTGATATCTAATCATCAACATCCCACTTCGGAATTGGCAATCTGGGAGGCAGTTTCTTCCACCCCTTTGGTTGTTCAGGAAGCTCAGCAACCGAAGGAACTGCCTTTACAATCACTGACTGCCCTGGTTTGTACGAACCACTCGAGGTACTGGAGGTTGGCGAGAGGCACTCCCCTGACCCGGAGGAAGTAGGTTCTCCAGGATCGGGAGTGTCTGACTCCAAGGCGTCTAATTGTTCGCGATAAGCAGCAAATCGCTTGTTCAGTGCATCGATATAGACGGAAGGTGATATGGGTGAAGTAGGAGTCTGGCATTTAACCGTAAGCAAGAAGACAAAGACTCATACAATGGGATGCGTACCGATGGGCTGGATGACCCATCTTGAATACCGATTCGTTTCGTAGGAAACGGGGTGCGCTTCACCTTCAAGCGCAACCGCTTAAAGGGGCGCGGCTCAGAAGGCTGCGTTTGTTCTTCGCCAAAACCAGTGAGGGTGTACTCCTCTTCCGATTCAGCGGTACTGGAGCCGGAGGTGGTGGTGTCCGACTCTACGCAGACGTCTCCGAAGGACGATAGGCCAGGGGGGAGGTGGAGGCTCACGTGTGGAGGCTGGGTGGATTTTGACTAATCATCTTGTCAGCGAAGAGGGGGGAAGAGTAGAGAAGTGCTCACCATTGATTTGAACGTATGCGATGGGATATGAGGGGGGAATGAGCTTTATCAACTTCCCAAAGAATATTTATACCGCCCATCTCGTCCACAGTTTCAGTCCACAGGTAGCAACGCGTTCCTGAATGGCCACAGAGTCCACTGAGCACAATAGTCGTTCCCTCTGCAGATCAAGCGGCCATGTCTGAGGAATTGTCCATCGCTTGTTCTCGGCCGCAACTGTTTGTAGTAAAGCCAAAGCTACACAAAAGCGGTCACCTCGAGGCGCGTAAACAAATGTCAATAACGCGGTTCAGTCACGAACGCCGATGCTATCTTCCGAAGGGGGTACAACTGCCCGTCTGCTCTATCGCGGCGCACTTTCCTTGCCAGATTCATACATCCTCCTTGATGGCCTCACGTTCTCTGCGAACCTCCTTGCAAACAAGGATCTACTCCATAATCCCCTCGCACTCGCACTCGAGAGTATGCGCGGGCGTCCGTCCTTGCGATTAAAGGGCACAGAGCAACTCAAGAATGTATGGATAGACGCTTCCGATGATGTCTGTATGTATGTGATCTCACTACACCCAATTTTGCGCCATTCACACCCCACAGGGACATCCATCCAACCGCCACCTTAAGTCGTGTCTACTTTGAAAACATTCTCTGCCTATCTTGCCTCTCTCCTGACGGCCGGACCGAAATAGGCGTGCATGTTGCTTTGGGAGATACTGGTGCAGCCCTGTGTTCGTCCTCTCATCTATCTTCGACTTACTGTCATTCGTAGATGGTCCAGCGACGACCGAAATGTTGATCTTTGGAGAGTCGTTTCCGTCACCTATTGCTAGCACTAGCACCTCCTCCTCGGGGCACACTCCAACCTTGGCCATCCGCGTAGCACGTATCACTCCTGCCGCTCGTGCTCCACGACCAGATGATCCGACACCACGAAAACCGCCTCTGCATTTGATCACCCAAAACCAATCCATAGGGGACCTCGCAGCAAACACAAGGATAAGATCCAAAGGAAATGCAAAGGAGGAATCAGAAGTCGTGAGACGAGCGAGAGAAATAATGTTGCATTTACCAAGTTCGAAGTCACGGGGGCGAGGCAAGGAAAAGGACAAGGACAAGGAAAAAGGTACCGCTGTATTCAAAGTGCCTGCGCTTCCAGCGAAAACAATCCATGCAGCAGACATGGATGTTTTCGGACCCGTAGGCAATGCTAAAGGCAAAGCACGTGCGGTGAATATGGACGCGGTGGATGAAGGAATTGGCGATGTAGAACAGGAGAATAAATCCGTTTGTCCTTCTTCTTTTCTCGTCTTGCGTAGTGGTACTCAAACGCGCATTCGCGATGACAGATCATCAAGAAATTCACTGTCAGACACCTGGATGCAGTTGGCGTATCAAAGCCGCACCCGGAGTTCAAGGAACTCTTTGGCTTCGTCTACCGTGGTACAGCATTTGCTCTGGTGCGTAACCACTTGCCCTTCTTCGTGACAGCAAACTTGTTCTTATCATTCGTCAGAGGGCCACGATAAAGAAATCTCCCGTTAGTGCCCGCGCGTTAGATGCACTCGTGGAGGCACATATCAAACTTTATGTTACATCCTCAACTTAAGAGGAAGTGTAATACTTCTGGCTGCTGTATGATCATATGAACACATGAATGGATTTATATACCCTGCAGACATTGATGATATGGACAGTGGTGAGCTCTATAATAGGGCAACCCCTCGAATCCCGTGCATTGAACTACCCAGCAAATAGGTCGCGACATTTGTCCCACAAGTTTCTACACACATTCATAATTAGCAGGAAGAAGATCGTCCACGCCATGGTGGGCGCCAGTAACCACAACCCGCAATTAAGTTCAATTCATCGAGGTTTATTATCAACCGACGATTTATGATGAAATAAAGAGTCAACACCACAAAAGAAGTGAACATAAAGAATGTGACTCTACATCCTAGCTGGTACACAAGCAGGGCTGTGTAATTCCGCAGCACCGAACGACCTACGACAAAGCTGTGCACGTTTTACTATGGGGACAGGGCGCTACTGGCACAAGCCTGGAAACCCCAATTCCTTCCAACCTTCTGCGAAGTTCCAGCCTTACTACTTCTCTTCCGACACCTGATAGCAAACCTATTCACATACTCAGAGCTCGGAAATAAGAACACGAGGCTATATAGCAGTCTGCGACTCTGCGTCAAGTCTTGGAAAATTAATTGCAGGCTCTATGTAAGTATTATATTTGTTCTCTTCGAACTTCGGAGTGTTGAAGCGACCTTGCTCCGCAAGCTACGACTTAGAGTCTTCTGAGTTCTTGGTTTTCCCAGTGGACCTTCTCAGCTCCTCCTGAATGAATTCGGGTAAGCATTCCCTGAAGTCCACACAACCTACCACGACTACTCGGCGCTAACCTTGCTCCTAAACCACAGGTTCCTCAACTTCTAATGACGCATGGCAGAGTCTATGCAGAGTCGTAGAACATAGCGGCATTTTCGACTCCGAAACTCGCCAGCCCCACTCACGATGCATGGAGAACACACGTGTTGCCCTTCGTGAGGGTATAAGACAAGTCCTCGATCAAAGTGATCAGACGACCATTTGGCTCAATGGTCTCGCTGGTGTTGGAAAGACGTCCATCGCGTTCACCGTAGCTGAAGAGCTGAAAGCAGCCGAAAGGCTTGCCGCCACTTTCTTCTTCTCCCACAAACATGCACAAAGTGCTTCCACAATTATTCCTACCATTGCATACCAGCTTGCACTAGCTTTCCCCTGCATTCGAGACGACATCGTGAGAGCAATCGAGACAGACGGATTGCTCCTATCCGATGGAAAATCTCGCAAGGATCAGATGCGGGAGCTCATCATCAATCCACTACGTGTGTTGCAATTCCGTCGAGAAACATCTTATACCATCATTATCGATGCTCTTGATGAATGTTTCTCCGTTGAAGAAGCGGCAAGACTGGTTATGCTGTTTACGGACACACTCTCGGGCCCAGGCTTACCCGGCATCCACCTGCTATTCACAAGTCGCCCCGAGGCACGTATCCGTGCAGCCATGCAGATACCTGTCCACGAAATTCTCCTCACCACTAAGGATGAAAACACTGTACAGGATGTCCGTTTCTTTCTGCGAGCATCACTAGATACGATACGGAGAAGTCGTCCTGGTATTTTCAGCCAGCAATCCAAGCCTTGGCCATCAAGCCGTGCGTTCAAGGCATTGACCTCCAGGGCAGCTGGTCTGTTTGTCTACGCTGCGACGGCCATCAATTTTATATCAGCTCCTGGTCATCATCCACAGCAGAGGCTAGATCTCTTACTTCGCTCTGCGTCGGCTGCCAGTGAGAACATTGACCAGATTTACCGACAGATTATCGAGACTTCGGAGAACCCATACGTGCACTGCCGGATGTTAGCGTCCATCATCCATCTCTTTAGGCCGCTCCCGCTTGTGCAACTCCAAAAACTCTTTGTCGGGGATGAACAGAACTTGGTTGTGATGCTCGAAGCATTTTCACCCATGTTCTTGAGTCCACGTGATGGGTCGGGGAACATTGAGATCTACCATGATTCTCTCCGTGACTTTATGATCAGCCCTCAGCGCTCAAAGGAATACTATGTGGATGGTACACTTGTTCATGAGGAACTTGCATGTCGCTGCCTTCATTTGTTAATGCAACAGGAAATAATGATAGAAGAAGCATACATCTATGCATCATGCAGGTGGGGCCCCCATTTCTGGGTGGCCCGTGGTTGCTGTGACAGCAAACTTCGAAATCTACTTGCTCTGTTTACAAAAGGAATCATGCAACAGCTGGTGGTGTCTGAACAAGATGCTTTAACTGTTCATTTCAATAGGTCCCATAATATAGCAGCAATTGTGTGCTGGTTGGTGAGTGTTTTCATTGTTAGGAAAGTGGTGAATACTAACCACAAAATGGTTAGGGATGGGTCAGGAGCTTATTGGATGTTGCAGTTGCATGGCGCATTGGTGATGCTGTGAGAGGCATTCATCAACTTCCCTTTACTTGGGACAACTTCCATTGGGCAATTCTTCTGGATCTGACTATTACAACCATTTTTCTGGTCCTCTTTTTCCTTTCTTTTCCTTCTCCTCAACTATGTCCATATGATTACTCTTGTTTTTCTTGTCTCATCATCGCAATGAGCTCGGAGAGTGATGTATCACATACTGTAGAGATAAAGAGATATGACCTTAGTCTGTGACCTTGAATTGAAGCTATTTGGTGTGACCATCACACTGTTTATGGGTGGTCGAAGCAAAATGTGTGACATATGGTAAAAATCACATCAGGAAAAATGGATATTGCATATATGGATAAAAGTAC
>PVYE01002072.1:0-14044 GCA_002995055.1 Rhizopogon rudus | reverse complement strand
AGAACCACTCAGCCCATTAGATTTGTATAAATAAAGTTATACTCCAATTTATTAGTGCTACATAGCACTGCTTAGTCCCACATAACCCACCTAATCCGGCAATGGGTATGCGTAAATGCATTTCTTCCTGGAGAGTATAGCACTCTACCCCTGTCTTAATGCTATACTGGTCAGATAATAATATCTGCATCGGTCACAAGGAGGTGCTATAGTCCCGTCTAAAAGGAGCCAGCCAGTGACGGTTGCCCGCAGACATTCTCAAAAAAAAAGTTATGTCGTGTTATGTGTGTTGGAATAGAATCGTGACTGGGACGTCACACTTGTGGCTGATTTAGGTGCTGTACAGTCCTGAACCTTATTTCACCCTACATTATGCTACTGTCATACCCAGTAGATAGCACTCCTGTGTACCTTATCTGCTTCGTCGGACAACACCACGCCCTATGTGTTTACTTCAGTTATGCCTGGCTATGCTCTACTAGTCTCAGCTTGACCTCTGGGGCCTATGACTTTCTATCAATGTGAAGTAGCACTGAGGTGTGGTGAAGCTTAGCAAAGACGCCTAAGTCGGTCACGGTCAAGCGCGAACTAAGTGAGTTAGGGTTTTCCTGATGAACCTAATTGTAACTACGTCCTCAGAGTCTCTTCAATGCACATGAACATGAATGCAGCGATAAGGAAAGGTCGCGGCACTTGCCGCAGCATTTTCACATTGGTTCACATTGGCGTGCTGTAGCCTGCTTGTGGGTTGAGGGCATTGCTTCCCCTGTTTTTCCGGATTCGCAGGATGCGAATCCGGAGAATCAGGGGAAGCAATGACATTAATTACATGCGAGAAACGGGGATGCTATTACTTACACTGTACAAACACTGTAGCATAGTAAATAGGCTACTAGTCTCCCGTACCATGGGCAGACCAAATAAAAGAAGAGTCTTGGCCGTGACTCCTACCAGGCCAGCCTGACCCCTGAGCATTCCAGATCAGATCTAATCTTAACGCCCAGCTTAATCCCTGTCAAGTTGCCTCGAGGAGTCATTATTGTGGAGTGCACACGAGTTCTACGTTGCTTAGCCTCAGTGCACCATAGGGTCCTTCTGGCCTTCTGGTGATGGCCAGTCAGCAATGCTTTCTTACATAGTATAAATCCCGCCAAGTGCGTTGCCGCCCAACTAAGGAACGACACTCCCTGCATCATGTTTTACAGTGCCCCAATTATCGATTTCTCATCTCAAATATCTGGAAAGCTCGGACCTCGAATTGCATCTGGATGCTTTGGCGATGTCTATCGATGTACCGTCGAATCCAGGGAAGGGAGAACGGAGGTCCGTCGACTCTGACCAACATGACTCGGTTCACAAGTTGATCATCTAATTTTCAGGTCGCAGTGAAGGTGTTCAGGAATGATCCTACGAGAACTACGGAGAAAATTGAAAAAGTCAGTCTTCTAACTCAACTAAGTATACGCATCAACTTGGCTTCGCATGATTTATTAGGCAATATGCCGGGAACTCAAGGTATGGCTTAGGCTGAAACACTCAACTATAGTGCCACTACTTGGTTTCGCATCCGAGTCCATCGAACCTCCATTTCCGGCTTTGGTTTCTCAATGGATGCCCTCTGGAACATTATATACATACCTCAAGGACAGAGCTAATACCCTTGACGCTTCTGCTAAATTTGAATTTGTGAGTTTTTGTTTACCAATCACATCCACTATGAGTTTATCGATTCTCATTCCACTACTAGGCCGAACGCATCGCTGATGGCCTCAATTATCGTGCGTCAGTTTCGATGATGTTGTCATTTGTGTTTTGATTCCTACTCAGTTCATTCAAACAATGTCGTCCACGGAGACCTTCATCCCGTAACTACAAATCGCCTCTTGCGAAACTTGCGCTCATCCACAATCCACAGGGAAATGTGCTCATAGATGATTCAGGGAATCCACGCCTTACAGATTTCGGTCTTGCAACAGTTGTAGGGGATGTGGAGTTACAATTGAGCACTGCCACTGCGGAACGCAGTTTCAATTCTCGATTTCGCGCCCCTGAAATCATTGGAATCGAGTGTGAACTCAGTGGGAGACCGACTTTCAAGAGTGATATTTATTCTTTTGGTGGCATGATGTTCTTCGTGCGATCACTCTATATTGCTGTAGCTCTATTCTAACCTTTCTCCTCTCAGGTCTTTTCTGGGGATATGCCGTGGAAGGAGAAGAACACATATCAAGTCACCATCGAACTGCTGAAAAGAGCTACCCCCGCACGTCCAGACAAGATCCTTGATGGTCACTGGGACTTAATCCGACAATGCTGGTCTTGGAACCCGTGCCATCGCCCGGGGGCTGCGGAAGTTCTTGAGCGCATAATAACGGTCCAGGTCGCTGATAATATTTCTCGGAATTGTCCTCGGTAAGTCAGGACTAGGAAATGTCATGTTGCACATCGTGAAACCTATTACCAGTCCCAAGGTCACTACTCCCACGCAATCTACTGCTAGTCGTCTCTACTCCATCGTCCGTTCAATCACAACGTACATAAGGCGATACCCAATCGGCGATGAAGATATCTGGTATACAGCCCCTTCTTCACGTGGAGTTTCTACAGTGTCACCCACGACTCAGGATGGTGTGCCAGTACCAATGTCTTCAGATAAACCCACGTATGAAACAGACGAGGTCAGGCGAGCGCGTGCTCGAGATCGCTTCAAGAGTGCTGTTTCGACTGTCATGTTGTTGCAGTCATATACGGGAAGCCTTGGATCACCGTCTCTAATAGGAAACGAAGCTCAATGTTCAGCGGTTCCTGCGGTCTCCAAAAGGTTGCCGGATGAAACGCCGTACGAAACAGACGTGGTCAAACGAGCTCGTGCTCGAGATCGCTTCACGAGTGTTGTTCAGACTGTTATGCTGTTGCAGTCACCAGTTCATACACTATGCCGAAAAATGTCTGCTTTTCCACTTTGATTTCCCCCATCTCTGCTGATGCAGTTCTGCAGCTGGTGATATCCTTATGTGGGATCGAGAAACTGTTGCCGTTCTACACCACATCTGTCCCAGACCTATTTAACTTATATAACATGCAATCTGTTCGCAGGTGATCCTTTCGCGATAGCTGCAGGCGGACACGATGGCAGTATCCACATATGGACAACATTTTTTGTCCCCTTCTCCCATGGCTCCATCCTGTGATGAACATGATATGTCATCAATCTCTAAATCGTCGCTGTCAGGCTGCTATCCTGGAGGATGGAATGCAGACAGAATCCCTGAAGATCATTTTCTGAAGGTGAACGCGTCTTCAGCGAAGACGGTCTCCAAGTATGGTATCAATAGCTTTCCCGTCGAGGTCAAGTTCGGATCCTGTGTGTGGGAGTACGAGTCGTTAATTAGATACCTACGTCCCCTCTACAGCACGACTTGTTAGATGTACATGTATCCAATGAAAACACAATTGAGTTTCCTGGCACAGGTACCTCAGATCCAGCTAGACAGTGCTGCTACACAGCGTCCCTGATGCAGGTCAGCCCGCACCAACTTGAATATGGCATGAAGCTTATCCTTCACCGGTATTCCTGCATGATGCATCCAGATTTGAATGATTAGAACCAGCACGCTCTCATGAGTTTGGCCCCTGAACGATTAGTCTCATTGAACCCTAGGGACGAAGTTAACCGGGTCAAGTGATCTCCTCGTCTTCGACGTCCAAATGGTTGCAAATGCCAACTTTTAACAGTGAACTAGAATTTGTCTGCATACATGATCATCCTAGTTCACGGCACAATTTCAGATGGATCATCCGGAAAGGTTCAGCCACAAATCGCTGGGCGCAGGGCATGTCAGTCACGCCACGTTCAGTCCTTAGGCCGCACCAAAAAGGGCAAGCACACCCCAGTGGAACTTTGTTTCGAGACAGTAGCATGTAACCACTCGGCTAGTGAGTATAGTTCAATATTTTTTTCAAGTGATCAAGCAATCTGGATGCATTACTTTCGGAATAAATACCCATAATTTCTTCCGAAGGATTCCTTTTCGCCGACAAGATGACTCGGTTGAGCGACGCAGAGTCCGCCTATCATGCATTGAAGATCATTATCGATCAAGGTGGAGGTAGTGCTGGAGCAGACCGAGTGGAAATGTTGTGCTGTGCAGGACCCGCCAAAGATTGAGATGCACAAGACGAACACGGTTTCGTACGATTCAGAGATGAGCATTTGACTTGACACATACCACGTATATCTTTGTATAGCCTAGATGGCACCAATGGTTTGTTAGCTACTGCTTGCAGCAGATGCAGGTATTTGCTACCTGTTGGTACAATCCACAAGAGTTAGCAAGTTAGTGACATTAGCTTTCGGGCGGGGCCTTAGTATCGTCAACATCCATTCGATCATGACCAAAATGGTTCAGGAACCGTCCCTGAATGGAAACGCCGCTCCCGCACTAGGCCAGTGCCGAGGAAGGTCCGAGTAAAGTTGACGATGCAGCCATGGAGCAGGAAGCGATCAAACTTCATCTTAATCACGCGATCAATGTTCTTCATGATGTGAAGAGGGAGGTATCAACTTAACATATCCTGTCTATACATTAATATATCACCACTTCATCAAATTAAATAGACATTGCTGACCTCTAGCGGTGCGCTTGGTGCTAGTATGTAGTTTGACGAGCGTTGAGACATACTTATGATTACTTGAGATGCCTCAGGACAGCTGATCGAACCATACTAGCTGCAGCATCTATTAATTTCAGTAGACCCGAACATACCGATCCCAGCCCATAACGAAAATTTGATCTTGGATGATCCGTGGAATCTTCGAATGTCCGAGTCCGAGTTTCTTATGATGCAGAACCAATATGAATAAACCTCTTCTATCGACTGTAGAGATGCCGCTTTTCGTTGACGTATTTGAACCAGAAATGAGAGTAGAGTTCACGTATGGCCAGAGCTCAGATCGTTTGACCACGGGCCCGGGAGTAGAATTCCTGTGTGCAGTCATGATATCTCTTGTCACAAGGTATGACCACGCAACGCCCAATACCGTGTTACAAGAAGGGATTGACCGCCATGGCGGTCCGTGGTATTACAGGGTAGTTCGGATCAAGCCTACTGGTATGATGTATCAGTATACGCGACGTCGACTCTATTATTCGGAAATGTGAAGCTGTACCACCCAGATTACCGGAGGGAGATAGATATGCAGGAGGGGACTCTGCCTCGACCAACAAGTCCCAGTTAGTAGATTCTGTCCTTGTTCTGTCCTGACGGTAATTCTAGAATTGTTGAATCTTCCTTTCGCCAGACACAATGCTGTTCTGATATAGACTCCAGGTATGCAATGAAGTGCCTTGAGAGTACCCTTTACAAACTTATGCTTTACACAGCCGTGTACTGTATCATGATTGCACTGGATTCTGGAAAATCAGGGTTGAATAATGTCACGTGATTAGGAGCCCATTACTTGCACGTCAAAATGGTTCATTGGGACGAGTACGAAGAATTCTTAGACCCTCCACCGTGCGGGAACAACACGAGCGATCCTTATTCGCCTCAATTCACAGTCGGTGCAAATCTTTTATTTGCAAAGTTCATGCTTGGTAGCATCAGCGTCAGACTTCATCCAACTACCGACCCTAACTGAAAACATGTCCATGACATTCTCGACGTTCATCATGACACTCGCTGAAGCAATTCAGTCTGAAAATGGGCCTAACTTGGCCTATCTACTTCGCCCAACCAGTCCGCATGGGAAGGATCTAGTCAAGGAGTTTCGTAATCCTACCGTGCGTCTTTGACTCATCTTTTGGAGCCATCTTAACATCCAGAGCGGATGTCCAGCGTGAAGGACTGACTGCGCGCTATGGCGGATGCATCGAGAGCCCATGGGACGACATCGCTATCAGATATGTTATGGTCACAACGCACATCGCTCGCAAACGCGCTGGGGAAGCATTCAATGAGCAGTCGCAGCTTGTCTCGTACGTATCTATAACTTGTCAGTTACACCCTTAGCTCACTTGTTCACAGCCAGTTCTTCCGCTACTTTATTAATAATACTGGATGGACACTGCCTGCGCTGTTCTCGATGCTGAGAGACCTACGAGATCTTGCATTTGATGTGAGACATCACATGATATTCTAGTTGTTCAAGTCTCACGGATTGCTGTAGGCCGACAACTATGCAAAATATAACAACCAGAAAAGCGAGTGCATGGAGAGCGCTGCTGGTGTTGTTTCTAAGGCGTTTAGCAACTGCATGATGGACAGGTACTGTACTTGTTAACCTGTCCCTTTATTATTGGCAGGCGCCCAACACCTCGCTAGAACTTCACCTCCGAGCGAATCCCGTAAATGGGGCGTATTCTACGTGGTTGGACTTGTCTTAAAATGTTACTTCCGAGTCCGTCTCCGTCGCTCATATGACTTGCATTGCCTTCTGACATTTCTTAGGTGAAACGGATATCGCTGTCAAAAAATATCCTCAGAGCGCTCAATGCCAACCCAGACATACCACCTCTCTCGGAGTATCCTCGCTCACATCAAGTGCGTTTTCACAGGGGATCTGTTCCTGGGTGCTGATGACTTGCAAGGTCACCTACCGCTACTACCTGGGCATGCTAAGTTTCCTAAATGAAGATTTTACTAAGGTACGCGCCCCTATTGTAGCGACGTGAACCTAATCGAGCTTACCGCACAATAGTCCGAACAGGAACTAACACTGGCTTTCTATCACTGCTATATCCCAGCACAAAGTAACCAAGAGTAAGGAACGTCATTCGCTTAGCAGGACTTTCAAATTGATTACCGTGAATTAGGCGTATACTGACGTACCTAATCCCACTCCGTATTCTCCGTGGGCACCTTCCTACCAGAGATCTGATGGATCGCTTCCCGGTGCTTGATGAACTGCTCGCGCCCTTCGTTGCTGCTATCCGTGCAGGAGATATATCTGCATATGATGCAGCACTGCAGAAGTGGGAACGGCGCCTGCTTGAGCTCAACCTGTGGTTAACACTGGAACGAGCAAGAGAGTTATGCATCAGGGGACTTTTCAGACGCGTGTACGTGGATCACTGGTGAGCGGTGAGATGGAACGCAAACTGACTAACTTCATCAAGCTGGGTGGCGACTGACAAGAGTACGCGGATACCTGTTGCTATGTTCCATTGCTCGTTGCGATTAAAGGGGATCGACGTTTCGATGGATGAAGCTGAATGCTATGTTGCGAACATGATTTATCAGGGGTATATGAGAGGCTATATCTCTCATGAGAAGCAGATGGTAGTGCTGGCTAGTACGAATGCCTTTCCCAGAGTGGCGGATCGTTCGGCTCCGTTGTCGTAGAGAATGTACAGGAACACAGCGTTTTGTGGCATTGGCGAGGTTCTTTTATCAGAAACTAATACTGCAGAGTAGTATGGAAGGTTGGGAAGCCGAGACAAAGCCCATCGACCCACTGACAAACCAAATGGCCGGGCTGTGCATAATCTGAAAACGATATGAATTTTATTTCGGATTCCGAAAGGCAGTGCAAGAGT
Organism: Rhizopogon rudus; assembly: GCA_002995055.1. Taxonomy (NCBI): domain Eukaryota; kingdom Fungi; phylum Basidiomycota; class Agaricomycetes; order Boletales; family Rhizopogonaceae; genus Rhizopogon; species Rhizopogon rudus. The sequence continues at coordinate 6,506 of PVYE01002072.1, read as the reverse complement.
GACAAGAAGCATTAATAATGAGCTGTAGCCCATGACCCAATTGTGCTAAAGTACTTACGCTCAGAAAATGGCCTGGCGTCGGCTGGGGCCACATTGGCAGATCTCCACCGTGGCTGCACTGCATGCCTGGAGAGCTTCGTCACGCGCTAAATGCTATATAAGCCAGGTTCAATCGTGGGTCCCAAGTTGGCTTTTCATCTCACTTACCTGGTCATTCCCTTACCTCTCTCATCTACTCTCAAAGTCTGGCTATCATGGGAAACGGCCCGTCCAAACGATCACGCTCAAGGGGGGGCCAATTTGGTGACTTCACCGTTGACAACAAATCATCTGTTGCTAGGCCCTCCAGCACCTATCCATCAGCACCACCACCATATACTCCTTCTGCTACATCACCAGTGGCCAACTCCTACTCCGCAGGTACACAGTCCCCTCTAGGTTCTCGCCACACAAAATTATTTACGATACCACCACCAGCTTCTCGAGCTGCAGCGAGAGCAGAATATCTTCGCACGCCTCTGCGTGCAGAATCATTCGAAGATGCGCTTGATACGCTGCGCCATTATGATACAATCATCCTCATGGACGACTCTTCATCTATGGCTGGACCACTATGGAAAGAGGTATAACGCTCCTCGTGTTCCTCGTCTGTCAGCGCTAATCACCTTCCTGCTTAGGCGAAAAAAGCTCTTGCCACGCTTGCCGATGTAGCGAGTCGATATGATACCAATGGTGTTGACATTCACTTCCTGAACTATTCCGAAAGCATAACAGGAGTCACAGTAAGCTGAATCCTTGCATGCCATAAATCATTGCTAACAAAACCTTTCACATAGAATGGCAAGTCTGTGAATGAATATTTCGCTGGCCTCCGGCCCGAAGGCCCAACTCCTATTGGGCATCGCCTCGATATCATCCTTAGTGACTATTTCCGTGGCCTGGATGCTGCCAAGAAGCAGGAGGATGCTGGGGACTATTACGCGCGCAAGCAAGTTAAGCCCGTGAACATAATCGTCATTACTGATGGGGCACCAAGTGAGTTTGTGCAACGCCCATTAGCTTACTCCCCTTACCTATTCACTCGTAGCGGACGACCCGGAGAGTGTGATCGTCTCTTATGCTAAACGACTCGACACCGATAAGTGGCCCCTCGCACAGGTGATTGAGAATGGCCTGTCCGTTTGCTTTACCAGTCGCTTATTGAGCTTTTGCGTAGGTTGGGATACAGTTTGTTCAGATAGGGACTTCCAGACAAGCAACACTGTTCCTTAAAGACCTGGATGATAGTTTGAAGAATATGCATCAGATACGGGTATGCACAACATCACATGCTAACGCATCCTTTGACTGAAAATACCACCAGGATATCGTCGACACGACGCCCTATATCGGCGAGGTGAATGCCGAGATGCTCATCAAGGTCCTTCTCGGTGGTATCAATCGCCGTGTGGACACGAAAGGTGGTGCAGCAGTCATGTTTTAGACTATACACTTTTATAATGCAATAGAGGCGGAACCTCGATATTGGGATATTCTACCATGTAGCCTATACTTAAGGTTGGTAATAAATTAGAACTCATGTAGCCTACCTACCATAAATCTTTGTATTATTATGTCAATCTCAATTGCGAGTTCCAGTCTTTCAATGCGAATGCAAGAACCCCCAAGAGTCCTCCCGTCCAGCTCTCGTTCCCCATGCGCAAGAAGCGCACAACGCCATCCAGTTCCGACGATACCTTGTCCAGATGATCGGCAAGGTTGTTCTCGTAGCTCATCACCGAGGCATTGATGGAGAACGAAGACTCCGGCAAGTGCGCCGCCCGTGATTTCGTCGTCGCTTTCATAATTTCGGAAGCAGAGAACCCAATGATGCCTCACCGAAACAAGCCGAAAACAGCAGGTACAAATTTGCAGCTCTAAACATTGGCACTTGCTCGGGGCACTTGCCTTTGCACCTTGAGGAGGTATCGATGATGGTGATCAAATACGGGTCGCCGTCGTGGCGATGTGGCATCAAAGATCCTCCGTCCTCATGGGTACTAAGCAGAACGGAAGACGTGTATCGGGGCGCGATTATGTCATAGACAACATTGTCCATGATCGGACCTATTGCACGCGGCGTCTTCCGGAGTTGTGAGCGAGGATCTAGAGCATCCGCTTTGTGCTTCCCAAGTAGCCTCACGAGTCATTGCCACTGGATATTCATTGGATTGCCATCAGATCGTTGAGTGCAGAGACACCTAGGCCACGCAGCCAACTGAATGGCCTGTCTCGAGGATACGATCAGCAGTGCTGCGGCACGGGACAAGAAAACCGATACGGAAAGTGCCTTCGCACACTCTCCGACTAGAATAACATGGGGATCCTACCGCGACCGAGTAGAAACTCTAGTTGCATTGTGATCATGAAGTTTTTATGACCTCGGAGACACAGGAAGAGTACATCTCGAACAGCATTATGCTTGTCGATTTAGCCCTATAGAGGTGGTGAGTTGTATTATGTATTTACGACCTCGTGTTGAGACCTATTAATAATTGAATGGAGAGAGTTGCTCTTGAGACACCAACGTGTCACCAAAGGTGTGGCTGAATGACGGTCCTATTTGAAAGTCCTCAAATATGAAAGCGCCGCTGCAGAAGAATGGAAGATGCAGATTGAAACATCGCAAGGCGGTAAAGAGAGAGTTACGTCACTATAAGTGGCGGTATGATGCATCACGGCCACGCACAAACTATGTATGAGAGGTCTCACATGTTACACCCGAGTTGCACAGAAATTACAGAAGATAATACATCACCTAATGCCACCATAAGTACTGGCAAATACTCATTATCGAGCCATTGAGTGAGCGGGGACAAATATTAGGTCACTCAGCACTAGTCGTCAACTCCGAAAACAAAATATATTTGCTCTCTATGGCACCAATCGTATCCCCATGTGTGATCAAATGGTTGTCGCTCTTTTCCGGGACCAAGTATGACGACAATTCTCATCTTGTGTGAGTCCCGCGTGATCGTAAGATACCTCGTCAAGAAGTCAAGGAACTCCTTTAATCCCCATCGACATTTAGGCTGAGGCTCTGTTTCAGCAAGTCCTGCTTCAACGCATTTATTACGCACATTGTCTATAAAAAGGAGTCCAGCCCGCGAGTAGTCGTGTTTGTTGACTCAGCGCAGCTTAGAAGACTTCTCAAGTCGCCGCGGTCTTGCGCGTGTCCGCGGGATGTTGATCTGTGCTTAAAGGTAATATGGATACATGAGCCGTGGCAAACAGAAGTACCTTGCTGGTAATATGTCTCTCGTCTTTACCGCGTAGGACCCTGGCTATAGAGTAACAATAACCAACATGTTTGTTAGTCACGTTCGCTGATTGGTCGTATCTGCCATACGGCAGAGCGTTTTTCAGAGCTGGCTTTCCTGAGGTGTTTGAGAGTAGACCTACATAATCTTGCCAGGTGAGCGCTAGGCTGAGATGCGGACATCCGAGTCGTGAGTCTAGATGATCATGTGTAGGTACCAGATGGAATCCGTGGAAACTTGAAAGGCACTTCCGGGCTTTCCGTCAAAAATGGTGCGTGCGCGTTTTTTCAAGACATCGTTCGGAAACCGGTGCGGTATCAGACTTCCATCATGATACATGATGACAACCAGAAGTCAAATCCTGTTGCTCTCGCCGATGTCAGAGTGACGGTGAGCCAGGGCCCACTGGTGTTGAAACCTATGATGATGTAATGGTTGGTTCAAGTTGTTCTTAAGACACCAATTAGGGTATACCTCTGATCGAAAGTTCATAGATATGGCTGCAAACTAGTAGTGGACGATGCTGGCATCAAGAGGACCCAAAGTTACTTGATACTTACAATAATTTTGACCACCGTTCAAATTCGGAATTGCTCACGGAGCCCTATCGATCGCAGATGAACGATTTTGATTGGCTGACATAACAGTGTCAAAATTCAAATTGGAAATGGTTAATTTATCAATCACATTTTGATATGAATCTTGCCTGAAGTAGTACTATTTCGTAGTTATGATAATATGATTCGAGAACCTTTGCGCGTTTCCAAAGGTTCCCTGCCAATACGACTTCGCCGTTTTTCGACTGATGCTATCAAAAATCCAACACTATCGACTTCCACCTTCAAATCGTATCACTCCACACTCCCAAGTATTTCTGATCAAATGATTAAGTTGTACGGTTTCCCCACTTCCACCTACACACGCCTTGTTGCTCTTATCTGCAAAGAAGAAGGTATCGCGTATGAACTCATCAACGTAGATGTACTTCATAAACGCGAACATAAGGAAGCGACTTTCTTGGAGAAGCAGCCATTCGGACAGGTCCCGTACATTGTGAGTTCAGTGTTGACCTTTATGACATTTGATCCCTCTCAGTGCTCACGCACGCTATCGAGGATGACAACGGTTTTATTTTGTATGAGGCCCGTGCGATCGCAAGATACCTCATCAAGAAGTACTCGAGCCAGGCTCTATTAATCCCCACCGACCTTAGGGAAGAGGCCCTGTTTGAGCAAGCAGCTTCGATAGAGAGGTCCAACTTCAACCCATTTGTTGCGCCCATTTACTATGAAAAATTCTGGAAGCCGTAAGTAATCGTGTTTCTCGACTGAACGCAGCTTACAAGACTCCTTAAGTCGCCTTGGTATGCAGCCCAATGAGGCACGTATCAGCGAGCTGTTGACCACGCTCAACCGTAACATGGATGCGTACGACGTAATCCTCGGCAAACAGAAGTACCTCGCCGGCGATGTGCGCCTTCCGTCTTTATTGTCTATCTTGGCTATGAAGTACTAACAACGACGGATATTTAGTCGGTCACGTTGGCTGATTTGTTGCATGTACCGTTCGGTGCTGTATTTTGCCTACTCGGCGCATCTTTTGCTGAGGTATTTGAAAGCAGGCCTAATGTGGCAAGGTAAGAGCTGAGATCGAGGGCACCGCGAATATAATTGAATCGATTTTCCGCAGGTGGTGGAAAGATATCGCTAACAGACCTGCTTGGCTTGCCGTCAAAGATGGAGCATGAGTTTTGTCGAAGGCATGGTCCGGAAGACAGTGAGGTGTCAGGCTGTCCGTGTATGCGGGCCGTATGGTACCAATATAAGTCAATGTAATCGATTGTCGCCATGCAAAATGTCGATGTTGACAAGTGCAAGATGATCAAACCTGAACTTTTATCTCGACCACAATCGCTATGGCCCTCAATGACGCCGTTGATGGATCCAAGGGTAAACACATCAACCATTCAATCATTTGATTTATGGCGGAAGTCTCTTCCTACCCGGTGACTACGTGCTGATTTTAATACTGTGTCAGTTCCCGGACAGACGGGGCCACACGCAATAGCTCTCGTCAATAACTATCGTTCTTTCCTTCTTCTGCATGCTCTTTTTACATTGGCGGATCCGGGGATGACGACCATGTGTTTCCTCTTTGCGACTCTATTTATCAATATGATGCAGTACATCGAGGATGAATGGCTGGTCATTGTCGACTGTATTAAGAAGGGTATCATACCAGACCTCGAAAACATAGAACATGCACGACCAGCTCTGGAAGTCAGTCTCTCGTACACTGCATATGTCATGTTTGGCTCACAATTTTCATAGAAACTCTTCGTCCCGAACCCTCTTCGTGCTGTGGAACTTCAAGCCATTGGTCGCCCTTCCGCTAAGGCCAACTGGGCAGTTCACGTATGGCCTGCTTTGAAAACCTTTGTCTCGATCACAGGGGGTACTGCAGCTGCAGTCGTCCCGAAGGTATGTCACCCAGGCATTATTTAATGAGCTAGCGGCTAATAGCTGCAAGGTTATGCACATCCTAGGATCTTCTGTCGTCATTCGTTCTCCTGGGTACAGCTCATCAGAATGTGCGATCGGCCTTCCTTATGACAAAAGCGATCCTGCCATGACTTCAAGATATTGATGATGGATGGGCTCATCGAATTTCTAGAGGTCTCGTCTGATGAGATGCCGCAGTCTGTCTTGTCTCCAGTAAGAATCATCAAAATGCATCCCATATTTATCAATTATCCATCCCCTTAGTGGGAACTTGTCGCTGGAAGGCACTACGAGCCAATCTTGACAACCCGTGATGGGTTATGGAGGTACCGCATCCACGATATCGTCCTCGTCAAGGGATTTGCACCGGAGGATGGATTACCTGTCGTAAGTTACGTTGGAAGGTAGGAGTAAGTTTAGCATCGTCCACTTCGACACTAACTGATATGTGCACTTGTCAAGCAGCCAACTGAAACTCTCATATGGGACAAGTACGGAGTCGGATTTAACCAGCACGATCCTTTCTGCTGCCAAACTTTACATCGGTCAAGTCATAGAGTTTGTCGTCGTGATTGACGAAAGAAATATGCCGCTTAGGCCCCGCTCAGAAACTGATTCAGAGTTCGGTTTGTTTTTCGCTGGTCAGGTTCGATTGATGGGTTGCTATATTAGACCATCAAAATCGGCCAAACCAGGCAGTGGGCTC
>PVYE01002066.1:0-17131 GCA_002995055.1 Rhizopogon rudus | reverse complement strand
TCCATTGCTCCCCTTGAACTCGACCAACCGAAGAGAAACCATGCATTGTTCATCCTTGCTAAGATCATACAAGATCCGCAATTTGGGCCGAAGGAAAGGCAGAAGTACTTCAATGCCTTTAAGAAGCTGATGAGAGCACGCGGTGCCGATATATGGCGTTACACCGAGCAGTGGACATTCGATCTGTCACAGCCAGGCGAAATCGAACGTAAGATGGAGGAATGTATTTGGACCGTCACTATCATATATGCTATTGGCGGGTGGAGCAAAGAAAAGGGCTTCACTGCAAATAGCTTCTTGTAAGTCGCACAGACTCGGAAGTGGTCATCTATACAGAATCCTGACTTTATGACACTGAAGTGTACATCTCGTGAATTCGAGTCTCTTCCTCCCGTCCGTGCTGTCGTATCTGTCGCAAGACGCGCAGGTTATTCTGCTTCGCGCATACTTCACAATGGGTCTCGCGTGGTGGCTTTCACGCGGTGGCCCCGAACTGGACATTCAAGGATTCCTCGATGCCACCGACCCGTTTATATCTTCAGAGAGCGAGGTCCCATCGAAAGCTAACCAGTTCCTCGATATCATCCAATCCGGAATCCCGCATCGAGAAGATCATGTGCTGAAGATTCTGCGCACCTTTGCGCATTTCTCTTCGCTTTATGGCGCTCGACCTAAGGGCTACTTCAAGGATACGGAGCTGGAGGGTGCGGGAGCGTTGGATGGATCGCTTTTCCTCAGGGCTGCGAGATTGACTGAAGAGTTTATGAGCCACAGTGCGAGTGACTGGAGTAGGAGTTTTTGAGTGTAGTACATAGGAGCACTACTCAGGAACTGCTGAAATCGTCTTCTGACGCTCGCAACTCGAGTAGCAAGGCTCACAATACGATGTCGTTTCCATTTATATTATTAGTTGTACACCAGTGTTGTTTCTCTGCAATGCCTACCAAAGAATGTATCTGATACTGGATCGAGACATGATCACTGAGGGATCAGACAGAACAACAGCTATGCCACAGCGACCCCATCATAGATCATAGATGTAAGTGGCACATGATAGCATTGGAAGATAAGTAGCTGGGATTCCACGGGTGTTCAAGTTGACTAACGTTGACTTCTAAGTTGAATTACATAAGCGAATTTAGTTTTGACTTTCAAATTCTGAATCCCTTCTGCTCGTCATGCAGCCTTCGCTCATTATACGGTCTGGTCGGTCGGCTTGGAAAGGTTCGTCTTGTATCTCTGCGCTGTTATTTTTCTGCTTATGCATCACTTTGTCTAGGGCCATACTTCGTAGCCTTTCCGAACCTCAAGGATGCGCTCATCAACAATGTTCCTATAAGAACGCAGGCCCGCGCATGCACTATCCTACCAAATTTCGTCGGGTGAGTGAAATACTCGCTGTCCCGACTTGTAGCATATGCTGATCGATTCTAGTATCCGTTTCATGGTGCATAATGGTAAAGACTATGCCCCTGTGACGATAACGCAGGACATGGTCGGCCACAAGCTTGGAGAATTTGCGCACACCAAAAAGCGGTTTACTTACAAGTGAGTTTGAGATGTTTCACATTGCTGATGGGGGCGCGAAATTTACCTCGCACAGGATGACCAAGAACAAATAGCTGGTTGTCTATTCGCCGATGCCATCAGGTCTTATATTGGAAAAGCTTCCACGTACTTTGGGACACTCACGACGCGGCTGTGCGCTGGGTTGGATATTGGGTATTCCATTAGCGCCTGTAGATAGACAGCTTTGTAGCCGCCGACTTAGACTAAAATAATTGAAGACGGTTGTCGGTGTGTTACCGTGGTGATGATATGTTTCCTGGCGGACAGATCCGGGGTGTTGATGCCACTTTTGGGGATATCAGAACAACGTGAGCCTTCTCCATAGCCCTGCAACTCATCACCATCTCCGACTGTGAGGCTATTCAACGGTTCAACTCCCCACTGGCTCACCGTTCACGCCAACGAGTAATTCTCTCGCCTGAGTTCCTCTATTCTCAACCACCATGGCCTTCAACCAAGTGACAGCGACCAATCTAACGCCTTCTCGACCTGCACCCCAAGCACCTGTCCGTAGAGGAACGGAGGGCCCAATCTTTCCTCACAATGCTCTCCAAAGCTCAGGCTACAATGCATCCTTTTCCTCCGGCTCCTCATACTCAACCGATTACACTGGGATAGGCGGATCTCCCAATCGCAACTCTCAGGCAGCGTTCAACACCAGTGTCGTGAGGACGGGGGTGGTTAGCATGAAGGAGGAAGGCTTTGCGAGCTTCATGTTTCTCCGAAAATGGCTCGTCTTGAAGGAGCAATCTCTCTCTATACACAAGACCGAGGTGAGTGCATGGTAGATTAACTGATTGCCGATGAGACACTATGATAGCGTATCATTGGTTGCCCCAAGTTCCCTTCTCTATGTCTTGACTTTCGTACTCGGGGGGTTATGTGTAACTAACAATTTTCATCACATAGTCAGCCCCACCGCAGAGCGTTATCCCTCTCAAGGATATCACGAATATCGAACGTGTCGATCTTAAGCCTTATTGTCTGCTCCTCGAAACAAAGGACAAACGATATCACCTCGCCCTCAAAAATGACGAAGAGCTTTATGGATGGCAAGATGATGTATACTCACGAAGTCCATTGATGGGCTTTAGCAACCCAACCAACTTTGTGCACAAGGTCCACGTCGGATTTGACCCCATTTCAGGTGCTTTCACTGTGCGTGCGTTGCCTCAGCAACTAAATTGTCATACTCACGTATTTGTACCAGGGAATGCCCGAACAATGGAGCAAGCTTCTCACAAAGTCTGCAATCACTCGTGAAGACTACGCTAAAGACCCTCAAGCAGTCCTCGACGTCCTCGAATTTTTCACCGATCACCAGAAGCGTGAGATGGAGGATATGGGTATGCCCTCAATATCACGGTCCATCTCTGCGGCATCTTCAGCATCTACACTCGTCGGTTCCACCATAACAAGCACCACCCTGTCACCATACGGCGTAGATGCCCCCGCTCGTTTCGGGGGCACAGGACTCGGCGGATCCAACCTCCCCAAATTCACATCCCCGCTCGACACAGTACGCAAGCGACAGGACTCTGCTCCAGCAGAAACCGGGAACGGCCTCTCCACAACTGCCCTCGCCGCTGCGCGAGCCGCCGAGCTTGTGAATGGCTCACACGCCCAGCACGCCAACACAATTTCCCCCGGCGCTCCGACAGCTACATCTTCGCGACCTCCAATCCCCCCCATGCTACAGGCTTCGACGTCCCTGCAGTCCTCGCGGCCCGCTCCACCACGACCCTTGCTGGCAGCACGGCCTGCGCCTGCTGTTCCTACCGACCACACACCTTCGACCGCCGACCTCCGTGCGCGAGTGCAGATCCGTGAGCAAGGGGCTGGCAAACCTTCGTTGGACCACGGGCCGAAGCGGAAGGAGAGCACGGATGCTGTTGGGCAGCAAGAACGAGAGCGGAAGGACAAGGAGCGGGAGAGAGAGCGCCAGCGGCGTGAAGAGCGAGAGCGAGAGCGTCAGCAATTGAAAGAGCAGGCGGCGGCTGCTGCCGCTGCCGAGAGGCCTCCCGTGGTACCTTCCAAGTCTGCCCCGGCTACTTCTGAACCTGCGACTCAGCCTGCGGCAGGTGCTATTTCCGGTCCTCCAGCCGTGAAGCCGCTTCAGACAATGAAAAAGAAGGATGCGTCCACTCCTGATGTCACTGTCACTGCACCCGAAGGCGAGGACCCAGCTATTGCTGCAGCTGCAGAGGCGCTGCAAAAGAAACCCAAGGAGAAGGAGAAAGAGAAGCGGATCAGCACGATGACGGAGGCGCAAATCATGGAGAAGCTCCGGAGCGTCGTATCTGATGATGATCCGAAAACCTTATACAGTAAAATTAAGAAAGTCGGACAAGGGTGAGGATTTTCGTTTAATTAACTTCTAGCGATGTTGATAGGTTGTTATCAGCGCATCTGGACATGTGTATGTCGCAAAAACGCTTGCCACCGGCAAGAAGGTTGCCATCAAAGAAATGGATCTGTCGCACCAGCCACGGAAGGAACTCATCGTGAATGAGATTCTCGTCATGAAGGAATCCCAGCACCCCAACATCGTCAACTTCCTCGAGTCGTACCTGGTGAAGAACAATGAACTCTGGGTCGTCATGGAGTACATGGAGGGCGGTGCACTTACGGACATCATAGAGAACAATACACTGGAAGAGGATCAGATCTCAGGGATAAGTTTAGAAGTGCGTGCCTTTTCTTTTGGCACGTGTCCGTGGGTGATGCTCATGCACCGCTAGACATGCAAGGGCCTGTGCCATTTACACAGCCAATCCATCATCCATCGCGATATCAAGTCTGACAATGTCCTCCTTGATGCGCAAGGCCGCGTTAAAATCAGTACGCATCTTCTTACTATCATTATTTATCTTGATCTTGCACCGGTGTCTGATACACTCCACAGCCGACTTCGGTTTCTGTGCCAAACTCACCGATCAGAAATCCAAGCGTGCGACCATGGTCGGTACTCCGTACTGGATGGCCCCGGAGGTGGTGAAGCAGAAGGAATACGGTGCTAAAGTCGACATTTGGTCACTCGGCATCATGGCAATCGAAATGATCGAGAATGAACCTCCTTACCTTGACGAGGAGCCGTTGAAGGCTCTGTACCTAATTGCGACGAACGGAACGCCAACGCTGAAGAAGCCAGAGGCGCTCAGCAAGGAGCTGAAGAACTTCTTGAGTGTATGCCTATGTGTCGATGTCAAAAGTCGGGCCAACTCGAGTGAGCTCCTGCAGGTACGTAAAGGTCGTGCCTCCCATTGATCCGATCATTCCTGACGTTTCTGTGCAGCACGAATTCTTGAAGAAGGCTTGTGCGGCATCTGGTCTTGCCCCTCTCCTGAGATTCAAGACCAAACCATCGTCGTGAGGTCCGAGTCTTGTGCTGTCTGTCTGTTTCTGTTCAAGGTTTTGGACTTGCTCAGTTTTATACGTCAGTTTGTCTCTGCACCCCACCTTCCCTTTGTTTTACCTTTCTACGATCTATGTATGACCCAATGCTACCCCCACTTTCACGCCTTTCGGAATCTGTTGTTCATACTGTTTTGATGCGTCCAAAATTGCAATGGAGACCTTTGTATCATGGCTGATTGTTTGATCAGAATCGCCGCAGCGTTGCTCGTGGGTATGGAAACTATAGTTTTAGCATCTACAAAAAAATCAATATCCCGTGCGGTCGCTTACTACTGCGGCAGTACTATAGCTAGCAATCTTCTCCAAACAAACCTCTACAATGTCCCTCGTATCCACCTTCTCCTTCACTTCAGGCTCAATCAACAACAACCCTGTCACGCAGTCCTCCGAGTCTCTTGATGCACCATGTTCAACGTCCCCATTCTCGAACAGGTTCTTGTGCGTCTCGATGTACTCCGGATAGCAGATATCGTCCCAGTAACCTTCTGGGTCAATCCAAGTTGCTTGGCCTGTTTCAAGAAACCACGAGTAAGACGTGCTCAGCTAATTTAAATTCGTGGAGGGTTGTGTACCTAGTGGTCCGTCCCGCATTTCTCGCCGTTCCTTGAGTATATACTCAGGCAAACGCAAGAAAATGCGCATATCCAGCTGACGAATAACATCCTGAAAAAAAGGGGACAGTTTCGAATAAAAACTTTGCAGTGAGATTTACTATCAGAAATTACAAACCTGATTCCAGTACAACATGAATCCTTCAACCAGCACCCAGATCACCTTGACGTTGGCGATAACTAAACAATCGCGTTCTAGGTCTTCAAAACGTGCTTTCCAGACCACTGCTCTATTGTCATCGATAGGAATATCTCCTGTGTCATGCCCGCTGACATGGTCGGATGGGATGCTGCCGGTACGCTTCACGTCCTGGAGAACTTTCACCATTTGAACCCAGTTAATGGAGCTCGGCGAATCCCAGTTTTTGGTATTTAGACCTTGGTGAGTGGAAAGCATCTCTTCCGGCTGTAGATCTCGTCACGGTGGTAAGCATGTCAAGTCCATCAGGCTCTATCGAGTCGGTCCTACTCACCAGGTAGAAATCCTAGCAGTTACCGCGAACGATCAATTTTCCCGAGTCAGATGCACACTACACACCACGTACATCTTGGTGAATGACGACACTATTCGGGAGAATGCTCCTCAGGTGCTTAGCCAGCGTTGTCTTCCCTGAACATGAAGCGCCTCTTCAGCGTTCAAGTGGGTTAAGACAGTGGAACTCGAGGGCAACGAGAACTTACCCGATACCAACGAGGATAACTTTGGTCTTGATATTGGCCATCAGAACCTGGATGCTGTTACTGGAAGTTACGGTGCTACGACGAGCTCGAGAGAGGGGAGGGGATGGGACGGGTCGACAACCCCGATCAGTATCAACCAAATACTTAAGAAGTCACGACTATCCCAGACTGGCTAGAACACACCATTTCCGCTCAGGACCGCGCTGTTTCTATCTCTCACAGTGCTCGCTTCCGACACTATAGAAAGTTGCGTAATTATGTGAGCAGCCAAGACAGCAAGAATGGTTCAAGAATCTTACTACTTAAACCCAAATGTTGAGCTGTCACGTGTGCACAGCGTTAAATCCATGCTGCCAGCTCATAAGTATATTCGGGGGAGTGATGAGGTCAAGCCAGGTTGATGGATTGCCCGCCACGTTGACTATGAAACAGACAATATCAGCACGAATATCACGTAGAGTGGGAGGTACGTACGAAGAGAAAAGTGAAATTTCAGGTGTATAGTACTTATTAGCATGGGGTTAGAGGTAGGGTTAGAATGTATTCGCACATGCACAGCAACTACATATGCATCAACGAATCAGGGAATATCGAGTCCGAGTCTTGACAGCTGACTGAATATTATACATACAGACTCGGAAATCAATATCCACCTGCCTCGTCGCTTACTGCACTATAGCTAGCGCTAGCAATCTTCTCCAAACACACATCTACCATGTCCATCATATCCATCTTCTTCTCCTTCGCTTCAGGCTCAATCATCAGCAGCCCTTTGACCAAGTCCTCTCTCGGTGTGCCATTTTCAACGTCCCCGTCTTTGAATAGGTCCTTATGTGCCGCGATGTACTCTGGATAGCAGGTATCATCCCAGTAGCCTTCTGGGTCAGACCAAGTTGATTGGGCTATTCAAGACACCATAAATAAAATGTGCTCAGCATATTGTTGCAGTGTCGTGTACCTGCTATTAGTTCCCCGTTCCGCACTTCACGCCGCTCCTTGAGTATGGGCTCTGGAAGACGCAAGAAAATGCGAATGTCCAGCTGAGAGGTAATGTTCTGAAAGGAATACGGTTCCAAATAAAATCTGCAATGAGACTTTTTATCAGGAATCGCAAACCTGGTCCCAGCATAACATGAATCCTTCAACTAGCACCCAGATGACCTTAATGTTAGCAGCAATCAAACAGCGTCGCTCGAGATCTTCAAAGCGTGCTTTCCAGGATACTGCCCGATTGTCATCGATAGGGATATCCCCCGCAGCATGCCAGTCATCACGGCTGACGTGGTCTAATGGGATGCTGCCGGTGCCCTTCACATGCTGGAGAACCTTTAGCATTTGAGACCAGTCGATGGCAATCGGCACGTCCCAGTTTTTGGTATTGAGACCCTGAAGAGTGGGGAGCATCTCTTCCGGCTGTATATCTCATGGTAAGCGTCTCAGGTCTGTCAGGCTCTATCAAGTCGTCCCAACTTACCAGGTAGAAATCCTGGTATTACCGCGAACGATCAGATCTTCCGAGTCAGATGCACATTGCACACCACGTACATCTTGGCGAATGATGATACTATTCGGGAGAATGTTTTCCAGGTGTGTAACCAGCGTTGATTTTCCTGAACATGAAGCACCTCTTCAGCATTGATGAGCCGATATTCAAGACAGTGAACTCAAGTGCAATCAGATCTTACCCAATGCCAACGAGGATGACTTTTGTCTTGATATCGATCATCAGATCCGCCATGTGGAAGTTGTCACTGGTTTCGGTGCTAAGGAGCTGGAAAAAACAGGAAATGGAACAACTCGGATCAACAGAAGCCCTCGACCAGACGTTTTGGGAAGTCACGGGAGTTGAATAGAACAAGGGTGAAATCGAAGATGAGAGTCACGCAGTTGTCAGCTAAAACAACAGGCTTGACCTATAAACGGGGCATACGGCATAACTTGCGAAACGATGAAGACAGTTCTCATGATGGCATCTGATACTTACCAACGGAACAGACTCCTGAATAGGGGTACCGCAATGATTACATACACGCGTCAAATAGGTATGCTTTCCTTGAGATTATGCGGGTTTGATTTTAAACAGTGAAATCAGATCTTAGACATACCTGCAAGTGCATCTGAGCACAACGACGCATAAACACTGGTAACAATTGAGATCGGCATATAGCTAATCGTTGAGGCATGTGGTAAGTAAGTAATGACGTACAACCATAGAACGAGATGGAAACATGCATAGTGTAAGACAAAAAATTTGCTAATCATATCATAACTGTGCATAAAGAGTCAAAACCTCTCCGATGCAAAAATGCGATACAGAACGTTCGCCTCCTCGAAACGGGAGTTGCGCAAGGTGAAATGTGCCATTTCAGCTGTGTGTGCATCGGAAGCGACATCGACGATCGAGAGGTTGAGTAAGGAGGAGTAGAAGCGACAGAGCTGCAAACAAGTAAGCAGGTGTCCGTCGAGGATTATGTGAAACTGACATTTTGAACACCCTTCGCAAATCTATCATCACTGACAAGCCCTTCACGTTCTTCTCTTTCAGCACTCTCGAGCCACCTGATACTCTCATGGATAAAACGTCCGAGGACTTCAGAGCGTACGATGTCTGCTATCGTAGTCTTACCACCAGTCGAAGGATCTAGAATAGCCGACGGATCACGAAGAAGGCGCCCAAGGAAGTCAAACGATGGGAGCGTCGGGGGAAGTGACGTCAAGGCGTCCAGATATACAAAGATATCATGTGCAATGTTATTAGGAGGTGCCATCAGTAGAGCGATGACGAGGTGGTAAGCTAGGTTAGGATTATATGAGACGATGGGCGGTAGGTCCACGGAAGTTATCATCGTGGGAGAAGTCAGACGGGGTATTAAGGGCGTCAAGGTCTGCCACGATCGTTCGTCAAATCCGATATTACATGTAGGAGTTTATAATGATTACCCGTTGTTCTGTGAGTGTGAGTGCTCGGTCACGCGCCGCGAGTAGAAGTTTCATTGCTTGGGCGATGCGTTCATTCTCTCGGTCTTCGCCTGATGTAATCTTGGTCTCCGTGGCCGGCGGAACTGATGGTGGCAAATCCTTGGAAGTAACTTGCTCGGCAAATTGCTCCGGTTCTCCTGCCGTGATAGTGGATTTGGCAACAGAATAATCACTGACGTATTCGGATATAGAATGATCGTCAGGAGTGAAGTTGCTACTTACGGGTCATTTACATCCATGAAAGTTTCTTCATCCAAAAACAGGCTTGAAGCCCTCAACTCCGGGGGGAGAGGTGATTTCGTCAAGGTACTAGGAGAATATGGACCAATCTAGGCGACTGTGAGCCAAATCAAAAGGCAGGGCGAGACTGCATTTACATCATTACCATCACCCTTAAGGATCTTCCAGAGAACCCAAACTAGTTGCTCCCTCTCACTGAATCCGCCCTCGGCGGAAACATTTATCGCGAGTTCTCTCTCCTTAACGAATGTGGTATACAAGACAGACTTGAAGGGGTTGAGAGAGATCGAATGAGGAGCATACATGTAATAAAGGATGAATGAAACCGGGACGCGTTGTACGAGCTGACGCACCGAAGGGGAACAGCAAGGTCAGTAGAAAGAACATGATTGCAAGAACTCAACTGACATCAGCGGGTGTGGTAAGGAGAGGTAACAACAAATCAAGAGCTAACTGAAACCTCGCTGTAGGCTGCACAAGTTGCATGAAAGCCTGAGCAGTTGCCGAACAGGGAAGAGAATGAGCTCTAGCCAAGAGGTGAACGACAGACGCTCGAGTTGGATCCCCTGAAACTTTCTGACTGGAAAACGCTGAGGAAAAATTGGTCGTAGTAGGAGATTTTGGGAAAAAACGCGAGCCAGCCATCGTAATGATGGGGCTGGCCCTTGACGTCGACGGAAGTGGCAACGACGAGCTCATCCAAGTCATTGCCCATGTTCTCACTGCTATACTCGGAGGAATTCCCATCGGTGGTATAAGCAAGTCACGTGAGAGGCTGTCGTGGTGTCTTTGGTTCCTGTGGCGTACTGTCAATGTTACCATCCTTCGTTATGATCGACCAAAATACAATAAGTCGTTCACATGCTGGCAGTAAAATACTGCGCACTGGTGGCAAACGGGTGTGAAGTCGACTAGAAATCCTCTTCAGACGACTTTCGTTCCTTTGAGTACTTCCATGTTGCTCTCAGCCCGTTTGGAAGTTCTGGCAGCTGCCAGTGGGAACCCCCCCGAAGGTCAAAGTAACAAGGTCAGTGATCAGTCAAGTCATAGAGCTTACCCTAATTAATGATGGATCCGTTTGATTAGTCTATTCTCCAACACCTCTACTTCATCATTGCTGTCGTCGTGGCTCTCCTCTTAGTTTCATTCAGGTGCTTCTTGAGATCTTACGTTAGGCGCGATCAAGGTATTCACTAACCTTAATCAAGGTTATACCTTCTGCGAAGGAGAAACCGTCCGGTCACAGATTTCTTCTCTATCGTTCCATCGAGTTCCTACTACAGCTCCCAGGCTCCTGGAGACCATGCCTTCGGTTCCTCATACCAACACTCTCAGTCTCTTGCCCCTCTTCCATCAGTTTATCGTCCTGGTCGCAGAGTAAATGCTGCAGATACTGATGTTGATGGGCGCAGACTTGGAGAGCCTGATGATCCATATTGGGATGGGAAAGATACCCTTCCTGCCTATAACAACATTGATCGTCCACCAAAATACGACATCTGTGAAGCGCCTCCTCAAGGAAATTTCCGTAGCTCTGGGGCTAACCCAGGCGACGGCTCAGTTGTTGCAGATGCCGAAGCACCCCCCATTGCAGAACGACCGTCGGCTGATATCGCAAGTGCCAGTGACTCTGACAGGGTTGAACCCGCTCCATCTGCACCGCGCCACGGTCTTCTAGAGGCATCTAGCTAATGTTATGTTTTGTAAATATTTCTTTTAACACGATACGGACTCTGGATAGACTGTCATACTTTCTCTTTACGTTTTCTTTATCACGATCATGATTTCTTTTTGCGTTGTAATGCATCTCCAATTCTTCTGGACTTTACCGCAATCGCGGGCATCATATCCCCGAATGTGAGTAGAATCTAATTCTGTACTTCTTCAGTGAATCCGATCTTCCTACACGTAGAACCCTTCGACACCCCATGCTCCCGCCTTCTCCCCTTCTCTAACCCATCCCATGTAATCTGCAGTCAGCACCGCTGCTCGTAGGAACAAGGAGCCGTCAAGTTCCTCTGCCCCGTCAAGTTCAGTGCCAGAAAAGTATCCTTTTGGCCGGGCCCCATAGATGGTGGAGAAGTGTGCGAAAGCTCGTTGAATCTTGGGGAGATGGTCATTGGGGTGCATTATGGATGATTGAATAAGAGGGAGGAAGGGATTGGGTGTCTGCGCATCCTGTGCTGGGATACGGTCTACATGCGGTACAGTCTGGCTACTTGGGGGGTTCGGCACCGTGGGCGTGGACTCAACGAAAGACTTGAGATTCAGGGAGGGGCGACCACGTGCCACCAACCATGCAATAGTGCTTGCGAGGTATGCGCGGAGAAGTAGGACTTGTGCTCGAGGAGACAGGTACGCAATGAGTGAAGGCAGGAAGACACTTGAAGTGACCATATGCATCCTACTATCTGTAAGTATCGAACACCTCTCGATCTCAATTGATGCTCACAGGAAGAAATCGCCAGTAAAGGCCTTGTTTCTCCATCCTCCGATAGCATAAATAACCGAGGAGGTCCAAATGCACTCTTCCATTTTGCGTTCGATCTCTCCAGGCTTGGAGAGATCTATTGTCCAGCCCTTAACGTGCTCATGAATTTTGTCTCCGTGAGCTACAAGTGTGTCGGGATATTGCCCAAAGGGTAGGCGTGGGCCTTTTGATGCAAGTCTGGGGTCCTTGAGCACTCGAGCAAGAATTGAAAAGGCATGTGTTTCCTGCCCGCTTGCCGACTTGAGATGTGTCGCAGGGGACCACTTATTGAGCACCAACGACGAAAACCCATTACTCAGACCGTTGATGTCTTCGCCAGGCTGGGCGGCAAACAGTGATGGTGGAAGGAATCCCGGGACATGGATGTCATGTATCGCTGCCATTGCAAGCCCTTACCCAGGTCGAGCAAAAATAAGTGATATTTCTTTCTCCTTCGAACGGACGTGACATACCCTCAGCAAGCATGCCTTTTAAGCCAAACTCGACACCATGACCACATTGAATCAATGGATGTATGATTGCATCCACGAATCGGCACAGCATTTCTGGCTGGGCTGCCGCGTCTCTTCCAGGCTCGAAATTGTATTTTTCGGAAAAGATGAATTCCTCTAAAGTTGCAGCAGCACCCTTCTCTTCGATGGATTTGACAAAGAGCTTAGTGTATGCCTCATAGTAGCTGTCAATTACGAATATAATATATTAAGCTAGAGGCATGAAAGGTGAAGATTTTCTTACTTTTCGTCACCGAGATGCTCAACGAAATTATCCACTGTGATCGGCTGGGGTGACACAAAAGCAGGTCTCTGCATTTCAATGTCTTGCTTGTAGAACGCCTCGATTATGGGGCCACTCCCTCCTAATGCATATATCGCAAGAGCTCTATGGGTGGTGTGGCTAGGTAGCGTTATCGTAAGTGATGGTGTTAATATTTTCATACACTCACTTGTGGAACTTGATATCGTTCCAGAAGATATGATATTTGGTGTGGTTATCGATCAAAGCATGTCGCACAGCTTCCAATGATTCGAGGTTGCATCCTGGAAACCTCTGGGGACTAAGTGCCGACGGAGGAGGCGATGGAGCTGGGAAGAGTCTTTCGACTTTCTCGTCATAAACCTTTCCGTTCATTGTCTTGTTGGGAGTCGACTGATCAATGATAAGGACGGAAGTTGAGGAAGTGTGGACCACTACGTGGCATGTGAATCAGGGGGTATTTAAAGCATCTAAGAAGTATGAGTCCCGTGGCAGCTTAAGTCTGCGCCGTTCGCACAGGCTCCTGAATTTGACTGCTCTCCTGATAAGGGAGTCTGTTGAGGCATTGATGCATGCTTGATATTCATGCAATCATGCAATGCCTCAGTAGTGACGCGTGTGTTAACAAGTTAACAATTTACCTCACGCCGATTTTTGCCATGTCTCTGAAGAGTCAAATATACCAGTGAGCAGAAGAGCGCTCGGAGACCACGGGGGCAAGAGATAGCCTGAGACTTACACACGAGCGACCATGATTTGAACTCCTCAACGCGTTGTCCAGCTTTCGCATTCTTGCTACTAACCATGAACACCCTTCAGCGCAATGAGCTTCGTGAGTTTGGGTCCACAACCCTGGCTGCTATCTAAGGCCTATAATATCGGTGGGGGGGCAGACCTGCACTAGAATTCTGTCCAGTATGCTAATAACTTGCGTCCAATCGTATTCTCGCTACCTCAGTGCGTTTTAGCCGAATCATACAAAATTTTACAAAGTCAACGGGACAGGAAACTTCCCTTCGTAATGCGACAATCCATCAGTGGGCAATATAATGGTCTGCAATGGTCAGCTTGTAAGCGTTAAAACCATGATCAAGGTCATCCGAGTCGTAGATCTTCCGCTGTCAATCCGATTCCGAGTACTTCAAGCTATCGGGCATCATTTGACATTGACTATGCACATTACACACGATATATCCGCAGAGACTTATAACCCATTGCATCTTCCCAAAGCCGTGAGGAGCACTGGATGTCTTGAGTTCTTGAGTAATTCAATTAGGCTGCACGTGAGGCAGCATGAAGCGGAGTTTGAAAATAGCGGATCATCCACTGGCACTTGTACTTCGATCGCCATAGAACTGATAAAACTGCCAGTGATGCATCGCGCTCTGACTCTTGTCTCCGAAATCCTCGTGGAGATATTCACGAACTTGGATCAGATTCCGTCATCTGCGGATGAGAAATCATCATCGCAGAAATCCCTCGCAGCGCTTGCCAGGACATGCAAAACCTTCCACGAGCCTGCAATGGATTTGCTTTGGAGTGACATAGAAGGATTAGAACCACTACTAGGTTGTGTAACGAGGTTACATCCAATGGTATATGATGGTGGCAAGGTCAGTGTGGACTAGTTACACAAGCTCAGTATTTTTTTTCTATTCGTTCACTAGCAATACTCCTGGTCTCAAGGAGTCGAACCGTTATCTGAGCATGAAGCTCGTGATTTTTTGCGTCACGCCGCCCGTGTGCACTCACTGTGTATACCAACCCCCGAACATTTTCACCTTCTCACAGTCCTCCCCATGGAGACATGCGTGTTCCCGAGATTGCTGTCATTATCCTGGCCCAATCGACACATGAATACTAGTCACTTTCTCCCCTTCCTATCTCCCAGGTTGCGTCGTTGTCATCTTTGCGTCTTTCATTCTGATTTGAAATCCCTTGGGACTCATTGTCCTTCTTTGGAAGACTTATCCATCGTCTCAGCTAAGCACATAGCAAACCAGCTGTCTCTGCTATCTGAGACCGTCCGTTCATGCAAGCGGCTTGTACGACTGCGTTGTCCACAGCTCGACTCTGCAGCATGGAATCACCTCTCCAACCTGCCTACCCTTCTTGAAGTGACAATTCTCGACAGAATCCATAGCCCATTGGACCGGAATAATCACAATTTCGCATCTTTCCTCAACGTCACATCCCTTACTTTCTTTGTAGATACGGCTGCAGACGTTATCGCGGTCATACAGCACTCAGAATTCCCCTCGCTCAAACGGTTCATGCTGCATGCTAGCATTTTGTCTTCGGCAGAGGCAGAGCAGCTTTGTCGTGCACTATCACAATGCAAAGCATGTCAGACCCTTGAAAACATTGATATTGCTTCCTCGCTGGGTCAGGATTCGAGCGGCTCTTTGACGGCGGTCAGGCAGTTTCTTTGTTTCACCCAGCTGCGGAGGCTGCGGCTCGCTGTTCATTCCTCCATCTACCTTGACAACGACCTTCTTTTGGAAGCCATGTCAAGTTGGCCTCACATGGTCTTTCTGGAGCTAACAGATCCCCATTGCTGTCCACCTACTGTCACATTTCGCGGACTCCTCGCAGCACTCCGTCTATGTCCCCACTTGCATACCCTGCGATTGTCGATGGACGCTGTGAATATCGATATTGATCCTAAAGCCCAGTCATTCCAACATACCTCCCTACAAACATTAGATGTGGGCCTCTCTCCCGCAGGGGATGCAGAGACTATCGCTTGCATTATTTCCTCCATGCTTCCTTGCCTCTCCTCGGTTCACTGCTGGCTAGAGAGTGGAAGCCGTTTGGTGTGGGAGGAAGTCAACACGCGGCTTGAATTGTTTGCGGCTCTTGATTGGTCACAGGAGTTCAGGATTTACTGATGTTCGGGAATTGTTCTGGAGTTGCCATCGAATAATCACATGTTTGGAATGAAGGAAGTAGAGATGACCAAGGTAGATCACACTGTACATGTAACTGTCGGAAAGTTTTCACGCTGGTAAATATTTAGATAATGCCTGCAGAAATCATGTAGTACGAATCGTAAGACTATCTTCGCTGAGATTCGCCAGATCTCGGTGTCTCTGAGGTAAGGTATCCACTGTACTACGTATATACGAGTGAGTACTCAAAAGTCGTAAACTAAAAACATTCTCATCCCTCCCCGTGGGGACTGCCAACAATTTTTGCCCAGATAGTATCTGTGCAGGACCGCTGCCTTATAATTATGGTTAGCCCTGCTCTGAAGCCTGGTAGAGCCCAATTGTTGTGATCACAGATATTTCGGAAGATTCCGATGTTCTAAACCGAATTCAATTTTTCGATTACAGTGTACACCACTACGGTACTGCCCCTTTATATTCAGGCAGGCAATGTTGAGACCATCTATTACCAGACTCAATTCATTATGGTTCAATCCTTTGGAGTCGGGATTCCGGATTTCACTTAGTGTACAAAGGACCGCGTGATCACCGTTTTCCTTTTTCGTCTATTGAGTCCTGTCTATTCCTTCTTCAAGCATATCACCGCCTCGTCTGTTTGAGAGCCATTGTGGCTGTCGCGCCTCGTCTCGCCTCGCCTCACTTATCTTATCTCTCTCTGCCACAATGCGTTAGCTCAAATATTTGAAACGTCCATCATCGGCACAACGCAACGCTCGATCTGCCGTGCCAAGATATCATTCTCCACCTTTTAGATAAAAGGTTTTGGCATTACCACCTCCGGCATTACCTGGAACTCCCCGACGTCAGGCTGGTGCGACCAAGTGACTAGATGACAGGATAGCAACTTGAACGCAACGATTGGCAGTGACCAATCGGCCTGGGGCTTCTAGATGAGCGTCTTTCCAAACTTTACATGTTTGGGAGCTTTGATCGCAAGTTGAGTGCTTGAAGAGCCGGCTTAATGTCTGAACTCCGGACTCCACACAACTGAATGCTGCCAATATCGCCGCTCACCCTTTGCGCTTTGATTAGGGCTTGATCAAGGCTATGACATTCCTACGCGGTTTGTTGACACATTATATAAACGACATACTAGTACAAATACCTTGCCGGAAACTGCTTCCCTCTGTTCCTCCTCCCTCTATCTATCTGGTGTTCGCTATGGAAGTCAATATTCAAGATACGTTTGGTACGTTTTTGTTATCCGGCTCTGCACCTAGCTGTTCAGCGAACCTCTTCTTTCTAGGTGCCGCTTTCATCGGAGGCATGATTGCTGCGATGTGCGTAGAGAATCTGTCTCTTTCGACCAGAGGTTGACAATGCTGATACTAGCATGTATGGAATCACGACTCTGCAGGTGCGCTGTGCTTCATCTGTAGGCGGTAGTGCCTCTCACTGATCTGCGAATGCCTGCAAGACATATTTGTATTATGTGTATT
>PVYE01002029.1:0-19217 GCA_002995055.1 Rhizopogon rudus | reverse complement strand
GGCTGGCCGTCTGAGACGGGTGAGTTCACTGAATGGGCTCGCCACGCCAGGTCGCTCATCATTCGCAGAACAAACATGTTGAGCTCATCAAATTTCTATTTCTATTTGTGACAGCCTTCCAGGTCATTGCCTGTAAAAATGCACTACAATACATATATAAACGAGCGACGGCCCACATATACTACCCATAGCACTAATCTTGCTTTCTCGCATTGAAATCATGCAGGTACGTCCCCACCCCTTTAGCTTCCCGCCTCCCTATTCGTTCATAGTAACACACAGTCGTGTATTCGTGACACCAACAGCGAGCGTTGCCAACTACGACAGTGCAAGCCATTATTACTCGGTAGTTTACGAACCCTCTGGTGGTGACGACAAACAGTGAGTCATTGTTTGACGTGAGCTTTCTTCAGATGCATATAAGTACTTGTCGCAGATACAAATGCATCATACGCTACCTCGTGTGCATAGTGAGCAAGAGCCCGAGGACTCAGCGAACAGCGCGCACGTGAATACCACACCGGGGAAGCACTGCCCCAAATGTGCATCATATCTGCTCACCCATAGTCAGTGTCCTGCGTCTATGCCAGGTGGCCTCGCAATGGCTTGCCACCTCTGCACCGTACCCTCATCTTCATGCGTTCAGCTGTCAGTTCTACTTCGTGTTCAAGGGAGCTTCGCCTCTGGACCATCGACCTGATTCCCAAGTCCTGCGATTACTTTTCCTCCCCACAGAAATCGAGTACAAGCCGCCGTGAACCCAGAACGCCGTCTCGGTGTGTCATTCGACAATGAAGCTGCGAAATCGACGCTGTGATTGTCAATCAGCGTTTTTCGCCCGCGCAGGACCTTCTGGTTCTCGTTACTAAGGTGCGTCCAGGGTGAGTGGTGTCTTGCATCGCAGACTACATATCTTACTATGGACAACCCAGGAGAGTCACGGATATGAAATTTCTTTCAGATCGCTATCATATTAGAGGATAAAGTTCATCCTGACGTTGCATCTGCCGTTGTGAAAATGTCCGACGCAGAGGTTGACAGGTTGACTTGGACTTCCTCACCTACAGCTACATGCAAGGAAAGATTTTCGGAGATTATTATGGCTTAATCTTCCGAAATGTTCGCTCGAATGGTGCTACGGTTGACGCTTTGTAAGTATGGAACTGGAAAGCCAATGTCTGGTATTGGATCAGTGAATGCCACCCACTTCATCTTCATTGTGACTCAAGAGTTATCCTGACCTGCAGGTCATCTTGTTTGACGTGAAGGACAGAACAACTCGGATGGATTTCTGTCTGATATTGAACGGTAGACTCCTCGTCATCAATACCAATCGGGAACTAATATTGTATTCTCTGGGTAACTCGCCCAATGCCATCCAGCTCACCGCTAAATTCCCGCCCCCTACCTTGCCCAATATGTCTGTTTTCGATGCATCCACTTCACTGGGGACCACGATCGTGATTATGCTCCATCCACCCCGACGCTGTGTTCATCCTTAGGTCGTCGAGTGCCGTTCTGACGTCTTCACTCCGTTACAGGCTGGGTCACTAGGGTGACGTAGTTCCAGCTCTGAACTTATATTGGGCCTCACATATCTTCAGCGTCCTTGATACCACTTCGACAGCGCTAGGTACGAACATTCTATAACACGTGGTTTCTATCTTCCTGACCGATATTCACAGTGACTTACTTGTAAGAGCAGTATTGTATCATAGTCTCCCATTTTTAATGCGCATGAACAGGTTATATTACTATCTGATCATAATGTTCAATGTGGACATAAAGGTCATATACGCCACACCGTAAATGCCGAGTTCGCAAAATGTATAAATGCGGACATTCATAACCTGTGTTCTCCAGAGTTTCCTGTGTAGGTCAACTTGGCGCGTGACACATTAGTTTCTTACTTACCTGTCTGTCATACAAAGGCATAAGGTCTCCTTGCAGTGAGTCTACATCTCAGAATAGGCTTTCGACGCGCCTCACCGCGACATTTTAGAGCATTCTTATATTGATCACGCAGTTGTAAGAAAATAAACGATTGAATAAATGATATTCTCTTACCCTTCCCTCAGAACTTTTGCCCGTCGACTCTATACTGGTGAGCCAACAAATCTTTGCGCATTTCGTTGTCTCATCATTTACTCAATAGTTTGCGGTGGTCCTACGAGCATCACATCAAGAATGATCACTCTAGCCGTGGTACGTGTTTGATATTTACGCTCAGTCAATTCCGTTGATCCTGTCGTAGTGTTTCTTCGCTTTCATCACCTTTGGTTAGTATACGCGCTTTTGTTCGTAAACCTCGCTTGACATGGATTCCGATATCTGCAGTGTTCGGCTTGAGTGAGTATATTTATGTCATCCAATTGTAATTCTATGGACGGCTGGACAGCTTCAGCAGTACAGATGTAAGTGGAAATGAACATAAATCGGTTCGGGATTCCGCCGCTGATTTGTTTATCAGTTTTCAACATGGAGACCTCACTGCGTTGGCTTCGCCTTCTATGGCAGTCAGTGCTTCGGTTGATTCTAGCACCGGGAGAATACTCATCCGGGATTATGGGTTGTCGCTGTCATCAGCCAGGGCTTCGCGGCTGCCGCGAACATTGTCATTTCCATCGCGATGTGTTGGTCATTGCGTCCAACGCGTTACCCCGATATACTCATGTTAGCGTCTCGTATCACCGGATGCAATCAACTGCTGACAACTCGTCTTCAGGCCTGCGGGAGTGCTGGAAAATATCGTTGCGGTGTGTATCAGCCGTGGCTTGGGATTGACGTAAGTTTACTTTGCAGGGCGCATAGCCAGCTCATCGTGATCAGCATGAATGTAATTAATGTCAGGGGATCTGACATCCTTTCACATGTTTGATCGAACAGAGTATGGAACAGCCAGTCAAGATTCCCGTGCTTTGCCTTAGTTCGCCTGGGGCCCAGGATACACCTGGTTCTTCTCAGAGAGCATGAACAATTGTCGCAATTTCAACTTCTACGGCCTCCGCACTGCAGAACTGATCGACAGTCTTTGGTCATGGGGCGGACGCATGCAGCTGCGACAGCTATGTATCCGTGACTTAAACCCTATGCGCTACAAGGCTGGGGACAGTCAGCGACTTGCCGAAGGCAAGGAGTCAATAGGATTGTGCCGACATGGAGGATAAATAGTCTCCCGTAGGCAGACCCTAAGAGAATGAAGATAGTCGTTCCTTAGAGGATATAGGGCTCTATGACTCACTCACGTTCCATTGAATTGTCATGGACGTCCTGGAGGTGGGTGGCCTTGACATGAGCAACAAGATCGCCATATTTGCGATTACCGGATGGAAAAGTTTCTTGCGGGAGGTATACATGGACGAAAGGAAGGTACTGTTATCCGTTGTGAGTGATTGTCACATGTAAGTATGAGATGTATATCGCGCTTACTAGAATACAGATCGATGAGGACGCTCTCATAGAACGCGTCGAAGTACTTGTTTTTAGCTAATCATTCTTACTGAGGGTTTGATATTAATGTCAATACAGTTTGAAAAACTTGAACTGACTATACATAATCCATTCACTAAAAAGTCACTTGCGACAGCGAGAAACACAGAAGTACTTTCCAAGGAATCCAACTACACTAATGAGACTAGGCGCTACAAATATTAATACCAGGAAATGCTACCCAAATATTTGCATTAGCAATCTGCATGCATAAACGAGTCCCCAAAGAGCAAAGTTAAAGGCGACGAGTGTTGTGGCGAGGATAAGAATCAGGTTGCCATTGAGGTGGAGAAAAAGATGAACGATTCATGAGCAACCACTCTTCCTTAATTTTTGATGCCGCACTAGAGCCATTGTCGCCTTGTTCACGGACAGGAAGGGGAGCAGGAGCCAGGCGTTCATCAGCCTCACGCTCCTGCTCACTGAGGTCTTTTGGGGGCGGACGCAAGCCGCGCTCGCGCAGCGCAGCCTCACGATTCTCACGAGAGACAAAAGAATTTGGAAGGGTAGGAGTGGTGCGGGGTGATCGAGGAGGTAGTAAAGAGTGCTTCGCTTCAGCCCAGGAATGTGGTGGACGTGCGGCTGATGACGTAGCTGTGGGAACGGTGATGTGTAGCTTGGAGGTTATGCGGTGGATCAAGGATGGTTTTATGTCCTTCGTCGTAGGTGGTAACGATTTATGTATATTGGTGGTCAATCTGTCGAAAGAAAAATCATTAAAAAGGTGACGATCGGCTAACATGATGAAAGCCGAAAATGGACATGAGTTGCAGTGCGCATAATACATAGCACTGGTACTTATTCCGCGATGCGATATAAAGTATGACTGTGAACTTACCTCAACGGACCGTCAACTTTGTCGGTTGCCTTCACTAGTTGCTCGATGGTAGGCTCATTCAAGACTTCATCATGAGACAGTCTGCTAGTGCTCTCTGTCTTGTTGATTATTGGAAGGTTCCCTGGTCGGTCTGCGGAGTGGCATGCATTCTCGAGAGGGTTGATGTGAAGATTAATGCGACTTTCGACCCGTCCAGGTAAAGACGAGTCACTGTCGTTCTCGCTAGTTGGAGGTTTCGGAAGGGGCTTTGACCGCAGACGAATATCGTCAACGTAGGGCATAATGACTGTGAGAGGCCTGGAGAAGGCAAGTTTATAGTGTCAACTCTTCAGGTTAAATTTTAAGAGAACACACGGTTGTACAGTCGTGATAATTGGGCCTGAGTGGATGGAACGACTAGGGACGGGCCGCGGCTGGTCTCCCCTAGGCAGACCTTTATAGACGAAGGAAGATTTAGGCCGCGGCGCTACCGCACTGTCAATGATCACGTGAGGAATCATTTCATTGAACTTGTCACTTGAGCGAACTGACAACTGTTGAAAGGAACAACACCGGTGACGGCGATTTCATCTGCACACGTAGTTTGAAACTGATCTATTAAAACACTACACAAAGAAGGGACAGCTATCGACCAGTGTCCTTCATCCACTGGTACTGCTCGGGACCTCACCGACAGGTCGTCACAGGCAACAAACACGATAACATTACGTAATAATCACGGTTATCACTTGAAACATACACCCGGTACCTTGTCATGTATCGATGTCTACCGGATATCGGCAGGTCTAAATTGAATGTACTCCTAAATGGACGGATAATCACGCTCAAAGATTCTGACCACCCTATTTGCTTCTAGCAAACGAAGGCACCAGTAAAATTGTTGGTCGATGATTTACTCTTGCACAAGTTTTACCTTCGACTCGGATAACCATGAGCCAAGGTCACGCTACCACCCTAAGGTTATTAGACCTTCCCCGTCGAACTCCTTGTGTGCATCCTGTGTTATCTGAACCTGTATGATCTGGTTAGAGCACGTAAAGTAAGAAAGTGATCCCTCTGCTCAAGCCACAAACTCAGTCTCTCTAGATTTGCAACGGCCTTCTACGAGTGATCAACTCCTCCGAGGAGCTGCTATATGTGATCGACCTCAAATACTGCCATCCCATTCCGGTCCCTGATCCAGCCCTTCCTGTCGCAACACGTCGGAAGTTACTTCGACAAAGCGAAAGTGCATGGCAGAAAGCTGAGTATTCCCAAAGATATCACATAATTGTTCCATACTCTGGCGATATTCAACGGTCGAATGGCGATCTTGGGGTTGAAACTCCAGACACGACAAACTGCCGCCGATGGAGTGAAATTGACAATGCGATGGTCAAGATCTTCAGTTTCTCATCTGTCCAGGATCTTCTGGATCTTTTTGCTAAAGCGCCCTCACGGTGAGTGGTTTCAGATATATCTTATTCGGGCTATATTAATGACACCAGAGGGAGTCCCAGTCATGAATATGAAGTCTCTTTCAGGTCCCTTTCAGAGGATAGAGTTCATCCCGATGCTGCATGTGCCATCGTGAAAGTGCTCGAGACACTGGTGAACTTGGAGTTCCCCAACGAGAGCCACACGGGAGGAATCATTTTCGGAGACTATTACGGTTTGCTCTGCCGGAGTATTCGGAATTCAAATAACGTCCTAGTCGATTGTTTGGAAATAATGAACTGGAAATCGAAAGACCGTTATTGGGTCAGTGAAAGTTCACCTGATTTCATATTTATTGTGACTTAAGAATCACTTGGATACTGTAGTGCTTCAAACTTCTTGATCCGGAGGTCGGGGCGACGGATTGTTTCCTATCGAACGATAGACTTCTTGTTGTCACTATCAACAACCGACTACTATTGTATTGCTTGGTTCACTCTGCCAATGCCATCCAACTAGTCGCTAAATTTGTGCTCCTCCAACCTTGGTACAGTGGTTTAGAAAGTATTCAGTTCAGCAACGTCTCCTGCATGCCCCTTCACCTCATCCTCATGTTCATCGTCGTTCCATGCTGGTACACAAAACCAGCTCATCGGTATGACAATCGAAACCCGAAGACCTCCGGTGATTCTTGAATCAAGCTTGTATATTCAATTTTACGTTGAGCATAAAACTCTTTTGGAGCTCGAAGCTACCTATACGAGCTGGTATGAAAAAGCCACGATGGTGATCACAATCACTGCTCCTGTGGGTTCCGTACTGCGGAGCTAATCGGTGAAACCCTCTCAAAGCAAATTCGTATCCGTGACTTCAACCCTCATCGTGTGATGCACTACAAGGCTGGGGACGGAACTAAATAAAATGAACCACTTGTCGAAGGCGAACCGGAGCCGGATATACCAGATCATCTCTGTTGGGCCATAGGAATCGGTCTCCCATATCTCGAGATAACCACCCAGGAAATGCTCCTGGCGAGTGGGATAATCATGGACGAAAACAGGGTGTTGTTGACCAATGTGAGTCATCATCAGATACAAGCATATACTCACGTCGATGTCGATCAGCCACGGGTTCAGGACTCGAAGTGCTTGATTTCACATCATATTTAACTGAGAGCTAGAATTTATATTTTGCTTATTTCATTCCAGTTTGATTCGTATAATAACCCTTTGCTGGTCTGAAAGAGCGAACCTTGTGTTGGAATTCGGTTTGATCTCACCAGTCACTCGCCGCTCTGCCTTGCTCTGTTCGTCTGAGACTGCTTCAGTTAAGATTGGAACTGCCCAGAACTGCCCAGAACTGCCCACGCCCAGGTCCTACAAATTTTATCGTCCCCAAATTGTCCCTTGACCTTGATAGCGTATGACAACTGGTATGACTGAACCGTATGTAGTGTAAGGACTCGTAGTCCCCTGGCGACGGAAACCCTTTCTTTACGTTTCATACCGTACTCCATTCTTTATGCGACTGTCAACATTTATATTCGCTATCGTTACCCTGCAACGCCACCCCCTTCCTACTACATACTTAAGTATCTGTTCGCGTCGCGCATGCAGTAGCAGAATAGTGGTGTAGTTTCTCCCCTCCAAACTTACTCCCGGTCCCATCATCACTTCGAACTCGTACCGCTACACACAAAATGTAGCAACCTTACAGTAGGAACCTTGAGTGATCTAGGCAACTGTAAGCGCACCATACTTCAAGTCGCCCACCACTGCACCAGGGTCCAGTCGGGTCACTTGGTACTGGAATAGCTCCGAACCACAGATTAACAAAATAAAACGTGACATGGCTTAGAAGTCCAGGATATCGAACCTTATCGAACCTGTTGCATTTCAGGTACATAGGCTACTGCTGCTTGCGCATCCAGGTCCTGCAGGTCCCCGGTTTCCACCGTAACCCTCCAGAATTTCCGTTGTCGCTGCCAGGCCCAGTGAGTGCCATGCAGTGTCGTTCTTCCTTTTGCCCGCCGCATGCAGCATCATGATATATATCCAGGAACGACGTGGTCAGAGCTCCCGGCGGCGGCGAGAAGCACATGGTGTATCTCCAGGGACGATCCCTGTAGCTCCTGGCGGCGGGAACCTGCGGAAACTCATCAATCAATGACACGAAATTGCGGACAGATGACGCTGTGCCTTATGATATCGGCGGGTCAATTTTGAACTCTCGAGTACACTACGTCATCCAGTGATCTTGAGATCTTTGCGCCGCGATGCGTATATAACAAATTCTGCCAGGTGGCCGTCAAGTTAGCCGCTGACCTCGCTTGGTGGGATTTCCAGTGGTGGATCATCCATCATATTGACGCATCAAAATCAAGCACCGCACCAGATCTGCCGGTAACATCCCTCCCTCCAAGAATAGCACACCAAAATTGATTTGGTCTTCGGGCATCGAAATAAGATATCGAAGCTGTTTTATGTAACTCTCCGAAGTTCTAGTTGAAACGCTTGATTCATAGTAATGCCACGTCGATTAAGATTTGACGGTCGCGCTTTTTTGTTGACACACGTATTCTACGGCAGTCCGTGTAGCAAAGAAGTTGACAACGAAGCGTACTCCATCGTATTAATCAATCCTTCTGAGTTCTGATAGACTGATACATAGTAATAACTGCCAGTAGGACCCTGTAGGGATGGTATATAGGACGGATATTTTCTATAACCGATGTTATCCAGTTTGGGACTCCGCAAACGTTTAACAAAATATTCAGGTCGTCTAAGGGGACAACTCAGTCGTTATTTTGTAATTACGAAATATGTACTCTGTTCATGGGTCAGGGCATGAAACACCCGTGCAGGAATCTATACACGAGCGATAACTACTTGAGCGATCGATCATAAGATAATGAAGAGTGAGAATAAGGAACGTGTGGTCGAGAGAGTCATGAAAAGTAAACACACGTCGGACATCATAAAACAAAGAAGAAATCAAACCAAGACGACCGACGAAAGGAGCACGAGGTATCCAGATCCAATGCCATGCGTATATATGTACGAGTGATGGGATGGGTGACATGAAATGAGTAGTAGGCAAAGAGGGAGGGATGACACCACATGCGAGACGGCGGATCTTAATAATATCTAGATTACAGTGACATCGTTCATGTGTTTGGCTTTTCTGTGTGCATTATCTCGAGACACGCGTCACCTTCCTACACTCGCGGAGTCTATGCAGCAGTACGACTCGGGTTGCGAGCGAGGGTTGTACCCGTACGTGCAGCTTGGATACTGCTGAAGCGCTGGAGCTCCTCAGGCTTTATTGAAATCTTGGAACCGAAGCCGACCTTGCGAGCAGCACGACGGATGAACGACACACGGTTGGAGTACAACGACTCGTGGATGGAAGCAGCGCGAGACTGGGTGCGAGTGATGGGGACACCGCTGATGGCCTGTTCTGCCTGAGCTGCTTGAGCCTGAGCATGACGTTCACGAAGTCTCTTGATAACAGTTGCCTTCATCGCGAATTTGATCCAGTCCAGAGGAGCAAACCAGATGATGTTCTACAGATCGGGCAGTTAGATCGGCAGAAACACCTTAAAAATGTGAACGTACCCAAACCCAAACGATACCAATCCATCCGCCTGAAATTGCCTGGATCTGCGTGAAACCAAAGTTGGCGTAGGCAGCGATAATTGACGATATGAGCTGCGCAATGCAGAAGGCCGCCAGAAGAGCGACGGAAGGACGCTCCATAAAGAAGAAGCCGTGCGAACGGGTGACGAAGATCAACGCCTGAGAGATGATAGCGACTTGCAAGTAGACAATCATGTGGAGCTGGTAGTCATTGCTACCGGCAGGAGATGGACTCCCGTTGAAGGTAACACCAAACTTGTCGTAGAAGAAGTTGGTCTTCAATATGATAGTGACCAGAGCGACACTACGGAATAGATTTAGTATCATAGCGGTAATCATAAGAGGCGTTACTTACGTCGAGGCAGTCAGGTAGATACCATAGGCAACAGCGTACGCGAAGATCTCAGCGAGATCCCAAGAATCGGGTGTGGACGAAGGCAAGACACGGTCAACTGAGAGCGTCATGATGGTACCGTCGTTGAGCAGGGCGATGATCAGGACCATGAATGGAGGGAAGTCGAATTTGAATGCGAAGGCGAGGATCGCGAAACAGACGACGATACGGATGGTCACAGCGCAAGCATATATCGAGTAGTTGCGCATACGCTGGAAGATGATACGTGAACCGCGAATGGCGTGGACAATGGTGGAAAGACCAGGTTCAGTCAGGACAATGTCAGCAGCGCCACGAGCAGCGTCTGTGGCACCCTCAACTGCAATACCGACATTGGCACGGGAGAGAGCAGGGGCGTCATTGGCACCATCACCAGTCATGGCACATAAGTGACCAAGACCCTGGAGGCGCTTGACAATCTCGTACTTGTGCTCAGGGAAGACACCAGCGAAGCCATCAGCGTCCAAGATCATCTCGTCAAGCGACAAGTGCTTTCCACCCGGAGCAGGACCATCCTTGAGAACCTTCGCGGGATACATGTGGTCACCAAGACCAAGACGGCGTCCGGTCTCCTTTGCGATCGCAAGCTGGTCACCGGTCACCATCTTCACCTTCACACCGAGAGCAAGAGCGTCGTCGATGGTCTGCTTGGTGTCCTCACGAGGAGGGTCGAAAATGGCAAGAAGACCAATGAGCTCGAAACCATTACCCTCATTCTCATGCTCGTCACCGTCAACCTCCTCATATGCGACAGCGAGGGCACGAAGACCACGAGTAGCAAACTCCTCGACGTCAGCTTCAAGTCTGTTCTCAAGCTCCTCCGTCTTGTTGCGGGTGCAAAGCTCGATGATGATTCC
Source organism: Rhizopogon rudus (assembly GCA_002995055.1). Classification (NCBI taxonomy): domain Eukaryota; kingdom Fungi; phylum Basidiomycota; class Agaricomycetes; order Boletales; family Rhizopogonaceae; genus Rhizopogon; species Rhizopogon rudus. The sequence goes on along the minus strand of PVYE01002029.1, from coordinate 8,585 downwards.
GGTCATACCCTTGGTAACTCGCTTCAACTTGCCCGAAGACTCTTCACGGTAGGTGATCTCCGTCCGTTTGTCGACAGGGTTGAAGGGCTTGAAGTCAAGGAGTTTAATGCCAGCGCGAGCACGGGAGACGTCACCAAGGGCTTGGACGACCGCAGAGTCGATAGCGTCTTGGTTCTCGGTACGAGACGCGTACGCAGCGAGGAGCATGACGTCATCCGCAGAGAAGGGGCCGTAGGTGCGAATGGTGGCCCTATCAATAGTGAGCTTGTTGGTGGTCAGTGTGCCGGTCTTGTCAGAACAAAGGATGGTGACACCGGCCAACTCCTCGATAGCAGTAATACGGGTAACGATGGCCTTGTGCTTAGCGAGTTGCTGGGCGCCGACGGCGAGGGTGACAGACAAAACGGTGGGCATGGCGATCGGGATACCACCGATCAAGAGCACCAAGATATTGTTGAGACCGCGGCGGTAGGTGTAGTGGAAGCCGGCGTAGAGCACAAGGATCTCAGCGATGACGAAGATACCGATCGAGACCAAACAGAAAGAGCCAATCTGAGCAAGGATCTTTTGCAAATGGCCCGTTGTGTCGTCATCTTGACCGACGAGGGAAGCAGCACGACCGAAGAAAGTGTTTGCTCCGGTAGAGATGACGACACCTTCCGCTTCACCCTGCTTGCAAGTCGAACCTCTGTTTACAAAATTTAATACTAAGCATTATGCAGAACCGAGGATTACGTACGAAAAGCACTGGTCACCCAACTTCTTGCTCTGTGGAAGAGACTCGCCAGTGAGGGCGGCTTGATCGATAGAGACATTGATAGCCTCCGTCAAACGGCAGTCGGCCGGAACGATGTCACCGATCTTAAAAGAGATCATGTCACCAGGAACAAGGTCTGCCGATTCGATTTCGGACCAGGTGCCATTGCGCTTAACCTTCGCTTTGGGGGCGAGGGAGTCCATGAGGGCCTTGACAGCATTACCAGCATTACGTTCTTCGTAGAAACCGATGGTAGAGTTGATGAAGAGTAGAAGGACGATACCGATGAAATCTTCCCAGTCTGGCGGCTGATTGTCACCGTTAGACAATACAATGGCTACAAGGGCAGCGCCCTCCATGACCCAGGACAAGGGATTCCACATGAAACTCAAGAACTATGAATTGGGGGGTTAGGACATTGCTGGGATGGGAATTTCACGACATACCTGCAAGAATGCGTTCTGTTCTTCCTGCTCAAGCTTGTTGGGACCGAAGAGCTCAATACGACGATGTGCCTCCTGGGTATCGAGACCATTCTCGTCGCATTGAAGAAGTTTGAAAACATCCTCAATGACGATAGTCTCTAGGTCGACCTTTTCTTTGTCATAAAGGTCTTCTGCTTTCAACTCGATCTGTTGACCAAATATGAGGTTTGTTAGGTGAAGAAACGGGAAATTACTGACCAATGACATGTCAACATTGGCATCTGCGGCGATAACGCAAGCAAAAGGATTAACATCAGATGAGGAAGCGCCGGAATTGAAGTAAATGCCTACGGGTTGGTTTCTCTTCGTCATGGGTGAAATCCTTGTACTCTCTTTTCTTCTTTTCTTCCGGAGCGGGTGATTGGGCGATAGGCGACTCTTCGCCCTGTGGACCAGGCTCCTTTTCCACGTTCGACATGGTTTAAGGACGTAGAGGGTGCTGAGGAGGGGGAGGGAAAGCCCTACAGGAGGATCTATAGCGAGGCGGGCCTTTTGAAACAAGGAGACAGAATGTCAAGGGGGATGAGGATGAAAGAGTGGGAGAATGTCAGCCGCAACGATGAACGGACTTTATATTGGGGGGCAAAATTCAGAACGATCAAACGACCAAATAGAAACAAATACGGAGTTGTTCCAACCCTGATTTGGTATTTAATCCGTAATGATCCCATTCGTACGGCAACCGGTTGGACCAAATGCTTTTTATTCCGTATATATCCTTTCCTCGTCCTGACAGTGAGACTCCATAAACTAGCCCTCCCACTGCAACCCTGCGCTCTATCCCCGTGTCACATCCAACCTCCGCACCTGATCCTTTTTTCATTCCTGCAGCCCTTCCCTCGCGATAACGTTGAACCTTTCATTAGAACCATATTTCTTACTCAATTGATTAAGATTCTAGTACTCCGCCAAGTCATCCACGTGTAATATTGTCTTGGGCCATGGCGACGCGAAGTTCCGGAACGATACATAGCCAGTAGCACAACGCAACGTGCATATAGTACGCAACATATAGGAAGTCTAAGCATCCCCCAGGCGGTTAGCCAAGCCCCTTCTTTCTTCTGGGCAGATATTAGCTTTCTTTTCAAAAAAGCTAGTATTGTCCTGTGTGCACTGCGTATTTACCTTAACGTCCGCCAATCTGCGTCTTGTGATCATCAGTGGCACATCAAACACTACATAGATCTTCCCGCAGCTTCCTATACAACTTACGTTAACGAGGTGGTAGAAACCTTACTTCAAACACGAGAAAAATGAGCAGATTTTGATTTGGACAAATCCCAGGATCAATTCGACACAGCTCTAAGGTCCCATGATGCTGTTTGCTTTGGAGTTCTCAATTCCTACCACGTAGTCAACGTCTATAGTGGAATGTTCAGATATTCCGCAGGTTTGTAGCCTATCATTTTCAAAAGTCAGAATAAAGCTTGCTGGGGTTAGGGTTTTGACTTTATCAAGGTAATTTTGATAGCCCAACAACGCCCGAGACGTCTCGTACTGATCGGCGATTTTTTTACGGGAAGAAATTCAGCTCATCGATGCGACGGTGCCGGTCGATGTGACAAACCCGGATGACAAAATACAAGTAACTATCTTGATTATCTAAATGCAGCACCTCACCGTACTCTGAACTACCTTCTGACAGCTGAGAGAGCACTCACCTTGTGCTCTCCACAGTACCGATCGGTCCGAATCGGATTTGAGTGGTTTTCGCTGTACGACGCGGGTGAATTCTAAGCTTTGGCATCATGACTCTGCGCAGGTTCATCGGTAACCTTGCCTATTGCCGCATGTCTGTTTCACCCGAGCGGAAGGTTTTACATGTTCATTTTCCTAGTAGCACTAGATCTTGTTCTCATCGGTATTGCCGCATCGGCCGACAGGGCTTTCAGGTCGCGGGGCAAGCAGTTTGAGGTCACATTTCGATCATCCATGGAATCCGGTTTGTTCCAATAATAATAATACAACTTATAATTGGTGATTTGAGCCCATCAAGCACAAGACAGCACGCTCAAACACACTCCAGTCGGGGAGGGGAGGATCATTAATCCCGCCTGTTCCTCGGCGTTAAGTATTTATTCACCGGCCCCCGTTAAGCCGCGTGGACATGAGGCTACATGAGGACGCCAACATGTATCCTTCAACCGAATACCATACATCATTTCCTTCAGCAGCAGATAGAGGTTTGATCGAGTACTCCGCACCCCCGCCCCAGAGTCCTTCCCACATCCATGCATCAAACACTATCAGCACTGCTCTGCCATCATAAGTCAGTTATCAGATACTGTGTACGGCAGCTTTTTTGAACCACGGCGACCAAGGGAAATTACAGCCCATAATAGTCGTCGGCTCATTGTGATGATCACGCGAAAGTGGTCCGTTTCCTGTGCCTTTAGCTTTATGATCGCACGACAACAACTATACATTCGAGCACACTATGATGCGCCACTAGTAGTAATATCCTCTATGGCGCTGACCCCTTCCCTGGATCGTTGCGCTGAGCATGAGGGCAATGCATTTTTTTGATACATAGCTTCCAATCTTTCAGATCCAGGAGGCTATCATAAGGCAAGAAGATCATCTGAGAAGAATCATGTATGTAGGTATGTAAATACCCGTGTTCTGATTACGCGAAACGGATAACCCCATGGTCCGCAGTTGATGGAAAGTAAGTAGTTTGATACAAGTCTGATCCAATTCATTAAGCAAATGCTTCGACTGATAGCTGTACTGGCCGCAAAGTCTCGTTCTCAAACGCTCCGCAGTTGTCGCGATGGCCAAGGACGCATAGCGACGGACATGGAATCACTGCTCAAGGAACTTGCGCTCGGATAAGCCGGGGCGTCCCACTTTAAGCTTACTACATTTTCGGAGACAAACGGCGCACTGCTGGCACAGTGGCTCCACTAGTGTACAAGCAATCCAATGAAACATCAGGCTCTCTCTCCTCCGATCCGATTCAACTTCGAGGATATGAAGTTCCGCGTTGCGCCGTGAATGTTGTAGCCTTAGAAGGGCTGGTGAACTGTTGGTCCTTGGTATCCCCCAATGGAGATTCCCACTGGCCTCATGTCCGCAAAGATAAAGCACACCTCCACTATTCGGAGGAATAAGAGAAAGCCATTCCGAGTCTCCGACGTTCCAGAAGTGAGACAGCCAGATGAACGTCATTTACGCGCGATTGACACCACGCGATCAAGGTACCTCGGTATATATAAACCAGGACCCTTCGCTGCTCACACAACCAAGACAGCCAGATGAACGTCATTTACGCGCGATTGACACAACGCGATCAAGGTACCTCTGTATATATAAACCAGGACCCTTCGCTGCTCACACAACCAAAATACTGGGCGCCTACGACCCGTCCTAAGAATAACAGATAGCGGCGTTACTGATATATATAGTGTGTCCTCACAGTGATTGCGGCTATCCGACGTTGCGCGAAATCATCCAGGGCTCGGGGAGGCGCACGTTCTATTTTATTGGCAAGGCATCGTACACTAATAATGCAAGCGACGAACACAACGCTAATACCCTGTGGAGTTTAACCACTCCTTCACTTCCTCTTGCAATCCCACACGATGTCCTTGACCTTCTTCTTGAACCACGATCTCTCGGTATGCGACAGAGCTGGTCCCCCATGGACATGAAGCACCACAATCGGATGGACGCCTTGGTTATCACGCTCCTTCCTGCCTGTGATCATCGCCCTGAGCGAGTCGAGCAAGAACTTCATGACGAAATCACCCATGGCCACAAGGTTGAGCGTGGTGACGCAGGGCCACATGGGATAGTTACCAATACGGTCCATGAAAGGTGTTTTCAGCAGGGCCAGGAGAGCCTCTATGCAGTAAGAGTCGCTGTTTATGACGGTCACCGTTTCACCGTACCACATGAGTCTGCCAGGTGCCCATGACAGTCCAACGATAGCCTGCTCGTAGCTGAAGCACCTATAAAACTCCAACGTATTTGAGGAAGGCAATCTTCTGATGTCACGTAAGTCCCAGGCAAAATCGCAGCCATGGAAAGCAATGGTCCTGCATTTGTCATCGATCAAACCCCAAGTTAAAGCATCCACGCTTCTGCGCAGGATCACTTTCTCTGTCCCGATTTTCAAGTGAGAGTAGGATGATTGGAATTGCATGTCGAGAGTGAGGCAAGGTATCCGTCGTAGTACTGCATCCAACGGTCGAGCAATGTCATCATACGAAAATCCGATCCAAGCGGCGCGTCCATACGAAATTGTGACGAACTCGACATTTGACAGGTTGTCCTTTACCCATTGGCGATTAAGAGCTAAATTCTGTTCGATATTAAGGATCCTAAGAGCGGGGACAATTGAGTTTGATTAGTTGCATGTCGGACTCCGTAGAAGATTTGTTGCCTGCCAATCATAAACACTCGAGCAGGGGAGCATCTCCCGTCAGCGCTTCGAAGTGATGCTGGACAAGTGAACCGTTGAAATCTCTCATTCGCAGGCTCCTGAGTCGTCGGATATGCGGTGTAACGCAACGTAGAACCTTGTCCAGGTCATCCTTCATCCCCCTACCAACCACGACTACGGTCAAATCGACCGGACGTGAATTGCCTGCTTTCTTTAGCTCAAAACTCAATGTCTGCTCCCGCCTCTCATCGGGCAGCACACAAAAGATCCGAGTCCGCAGCTCGGGTGCAGATGACGCGAGGTCTCGTTACTGTCTGCATACCGACGCCATCGTGCGAGGGAACGACAGGTCCTGGGCTACAGGCGAGGTCATCATATCCTGTTCCAGGGCACCCTTTACTAGGATCCTACGTAATGTCTCTACAGGAAGTAATTGTATGAGGTATATTTGCGTTATTGGTTGCATTGCAATTTGTATTGCACTACTAGTCTGAGTGGTTTCATTCTAATAAGACATAAATAATTAGATTCACTGGAACGAAGGACTCACCTCATGAACCAATTTGTATGCCAGCGGTTGCCTCAGACAGAGAATACAAAATACCAAAGTTGTGCAGAAAGACGTTGGTAAGAAAAGGACTCCTGAGCCCTCTTACTCCTCTTTACCATACTCCTAAGTTGCAAGTTACCGGTCCATGCTAAGTTCGATGCATAGGTTAAAGGGATCGCAGCGTTCAACATCTACTTCAGACTATAGCAAGACTCTGGTACGATTGACTCCAGCAAGTTGTTATTTATATGCATAGAAGAAAGAACAATCGTCGTTTAGTAATATGGCTGTCACGGTCATTGTAAAATTTAAACCCAGCCTGAGGCCGGCGATGATCTGCTGAAGCCTCATTTGATACAAGCATTCGTTGAGCATTTTCCAACACGGGTCAGTAATGTCACTAGCAGAAATTGTCCTTTGTAAAAACACATGCATGGCTCAGGCAAGTAATAGTGTCGCTCAGTGCCAGTCAATTTTTGCCCGTCGCGGCGAGCGCGGCGGAGTGAGTTATTGACGTACTGTAGATTGCGGCATGCAGTGATGGACCATGGTAATTCCTGTTGTGGAAGCGAAGTGAACCCGACGGATAATCTAATAAGTACCAGAGAAATGGCATAAATACTGGCAGGCTCGCAGTTTTTTCACAAATCCGATCATTATGCGTCTTTTGGCATTCATCGCTGTTTTTGTTGCTCTTGCTGTGTCCGCTAGCGCTGAAAATGATAATAACACCGTCAACATAAATTTACTCACTGGCAACCTCGATGGAGATACAACAACAGTCAACCTTTAAGTAAGTTGCAGTTACTTTACGTTGTGTGGCCAGACAAGACAAACTGATCAACGTGTTGCAGTCTATACCCACTGGATGGTTGACGCTGCGACCGGCGGGTGGCTGGATGTACAGTGATAACAGTTAGACATTACCATTGGTTCGAGTGCAACCAGCTTAGGTGTCCTGGGCAGTGGGTCGTTCTAGGAGATACGAGTCGATGAGATGTGGTTTAGGAATAAATATGTTTGGTGTACCATCAGATGAAAATCGAACCAGAAGTACTTCAAGTAGGCTGAGACATCATTATCGTCCTTGATTTCGTCTTGCTTTGAGTATTTTCCAAATACGGGTGCATATCTTGTCCTGAGTGATAGGAGCATGCAACGTCCGAGTCATGGTTATACTGCTGAGACCAAAGAAAGACGGTCGTTCCAACTTCCCTCTTTATGCAACTTACATGGTAATAATATTCTTCTGAACAGCGCCGCCAGTCGAACATGAGAGATCAGCAGCCTATCTCACGAACGAGCACAATGTGCCACCTAGGGCTGGCCACCGTAACCGTATAGTCTGGTCAGCACCTCCGACGGTACGGTACGGGTCACTTTATGGTCATACGCCCGTCAATTGCATGAATGGTAACTAATGGTACAACACAGTCACTGTCAGTCAGAAAAACTATCGATGTAATGGGCCAGTCACGAGGTACACACTGGCAGCTATGAGTCAAGCACCTCATTGAGGGCACTGCGAGCAAGGCGAAGCCGTTGCTTTACCAACATCAAAGTCCTGATGGTGTCGGGTTGCAGACTAGCACGTCGAAGAGAAATGGTATCACGTCCACCTGAAAAAATACGTTCGACAACAACTGCTGAGCCTGCCATGGTGCGAAGCATTAATAAACTCATATACGATAGTTTCAAACCAAAACATACCAGGGATGGCAAGAATATCACGAGCTAAACATGAGAGGCTTGGAAATTGTGAGCGGCGGCCTGCCCACCATTGAATCGGGTCACAGGTGTCAAAGTCTTCGACAGGCAGCCTAAAGTACTCTTCTAGCTCGTCCTTCGTTGTAGTTGGGCGTTTCTTGTACCGCATCGTAGAGTCAACTTTCTGTGGTGAACTTGAGGCGGATGACAGTTATGTTGCTGGTGGATGAAGAGTTGTCGAGGTAGGCCGTAATGAAAGGTAGTGTCTGCGATGTACTGTGTGATCCACAGGTGGGGTAAATGAGCGTTGGGTTGAACATAAATTATGCACTTACAAGTATCATCATCCCTCCTGGATCAGTATCCATCCAGAGAATCAGACCAGGATCTCGCCGGAGAAGTAAAAGATCGGACTAGAAATAAAACATATTAGAACCTGGTGGACTCGAATCACTTGATTCGCAATAGAGAACGTAAATAGTTTTTACCTGTAACCCAATCTGCATGGTCGAAGCCTTGGTGAGGAGCAGGGACTTGAGAAGCAGGTGTCCAAAGAACTTCTGTGTAAAACCATAAATAACTACCGTACATCCCGTATTTACGGTCGTAATAACCGTAAACTTACGGTGAGGTACGGTTACGGAGAACCCGTACACCGTATCCGTAAACTTCAAGGCTGAGTGCAAACGGTACGGGTAC
>PVYE01002007.1:0-16219 GCA_002995055.1 Rhizopogon rudus | reverse complement strand
ACCTGTTGCATCGACAAGAGCAGCAGTACCGAGCTCGACCAGTCGGTTCGCTCTATGTATCGATGGTACTACAACTCCGACATCTGCATCGTCCATCTGAGAGAAAGCGAGACCGTCCAGGATATAATGCACGATGAATGGACACGAAGAGGCTGGACGTTGCAAGAGTTTCTCGCGCCTGTTAACATCAAATTCTTCAATAAGCACTGGATGCCCATGACTCGTGATGCAAATGACAAGAGTCCGAAGAAGACCGAAATAATGCAGGCGCTGGAGATAGCCACAGGTATTCCTCATAAAGACCTGTGGATCTTTCAACCAGGCCCAGTCAGGGTGGATGAACGGATGACGTGGGCAGCGAAACGCAAAACGACAGGGGTCGAAGATGTGGCCTATGCCCTGATGGGTATATTTGACGTCAGCCTGCAGATCGCATACGGAGAAGGAAGAGACCGCGCATTCTCCAGACTTATCGAGGCCATCATGCAAGGTGGCGACCCTTCAGTCCTCAACTGGACGGGTGAGCCCTTGTTGCATAGTTCTTCGCGTGCTATTCCTCGATCGCCGGAGAACTTTTTAGGCCGAACAGTGCAGTTGCCTCGGGATCTCGGGCAATTGGAGATGACCATGACAAGCCTTGGCTTGCGAGTACCTCTAGTGGTCCTTCCTCTCACCCTCAGCTGGAATATGGAGCAGTCCATGCATAAGCGGAATGCCACACTCGAGTGCCCGTCGTCTCGAGCCTTCAGGTGCACGTTGTCTCGACCCATCGGATGCAAGGCTAATGTCTCCGACACTGTGGCCGAAGGCCACCATCAGTTCGCACTCGGGATTGTCAACTATTCACTCGTGTCATACAAGGCACCACAGATCGCAGGCAAGTCGGTCGGCTGCATTCTATTCCGATCAGCCGCATGTCGGAAGATCTGTCAACCCACATCAAGTTCTTTCGTTATCAATAAAAGAGTCTCTCCCCCGAAGATTGTATTTGACCAATGGAAGAAGGTATCTCAGATGGGCTTGGTGGAGATTAACTTCCCGAAGATACCCAGCGACTCATATGTTTATATAAGTCATGAATACCTAGAAATTGTTTACTTGTAGAAGTTATAAGCAGATAGTAAACGGACGAACAACAACTTACTACTTAGATTACGAGTATGTTATCGCACACAGCTCGATACTAGTAATAATAGACGCTTAACACGTTAAATCCCATCATGGATCATCATCAGCCATAATATGCATGTCGAGCTCGCCACCCAGACTCACCCCACCTTCCCTGCTCAGGCTCAGGCCCAAAATATCATTACATCTGCTCCGTAGGGGACTCCGAGAGTAGTTATAGTACAAGCCTCTGTGATAATGGACAGAATGAACAAACAGGTAGGGAAAAACCTACAAAAATCTCACCTATTTGTATGTCCGACTGGAACAAAGCGTCTTCTCAACCACAGAAGCAGCTCAGAACCCAAGGCGTCGCCAAACCAGATGACTCACCGACACTTGTAGTGCTTCAAGTTGCGAATCAAAAGTACCTATGCGAAAATACATAACACATCAGCATTCCGCCCAACTTGACAAGTCAGCGCTGAGCTCGCGTGTTGCAAAGAGGAGTCGTCACAGTGTCGCTTTACTAGCAGTCGTTGAGATACCGGCGAGGACGTGGTCTCAAATCAGATTAGGTTTACGTTAATTCCTTCAACATCAGGGACCAGCGGCAATTTCCGGCCTTTATCCTGGACTGTGCAAGCAACAACATCATGATTCCCACCACCACAATGCCTTCCGCTATCGAAAGCCCGATTATTTGCAGTCGGAAGGGTTGCAACCGGTGACAAGAACAGAGGTTCCACGTCGAGATTGACTATCATGTGAGGAGTGCCTAGCCTGAAGCGCGACTCACTGGTGAGGCTCCAGCTTCTGGTCATTTTCTCCCCAATGAACATTGATTTTATCGATAACTTCCCGCGGTTCCTCACACTACACTAAATCTGCACTATCTTCAATGTATGCCGGGGAATACACGTGCCCAGTTGACCTCCCGCCGATTGTTGTACGTTCACAACGACCTCCAAATCAACCAGCTGGGGAGGCTCTGGTTACATTCTAGGTTCACATTCCACGGGTTAACACCACGACGAGGAAAACGATATTGTGCTATCATCATATCTTGACCATGGCGAAAGCATATGCCAGAACAGATTGCTGTATTTGGTTGCGCGATGTCCCCTCTCAGCTACCACCTTCTGATACTTCATTTTTCTATCCACAGAATGTTCGCTCTTTTGGACAGGTACACTCTGCGCCCTCGCAGGAAGTCGATGAGGAAGGACCTGGCGTTGTGCAGTGATACACGTTGCATACGTTGTGCCCCACGCAAGGATTTCCACACTGTAGCGACGAGTCTATTGCCTTATAGTCTCATATGCAGGAGGTACATTGCCTGAGTGTTCTCGGCGCATGTCCCTTTTTATTTCAGCGGTAGTTGTCGTTATCTAAATACTACACGCACGAAACGAACACGCATACTGTCATTCATTTTGTTCATCCTATGGGGGAACAGAAGCTCGATCTCCGTGATGGTCTGGCAGGAGCACCGATAGCGGTCAAACGCGACTTAGGACAGACGGATTCTGAGACCATATCCGTGTTTGCATCGCAAGACGTTCTCGCTGATATCCACTGGTGCCGATTCAATACCTCTCAGCTTAGCTCGACAGGGAAAGCTCTCATCCAGAACTGAGAAGACGTCTTCGTTTTCTACCCCAAGAAAACAATATTTTGTTCTGCGGTCGAGTTCAGCCAAGCCTGTTCAACAATGACCCCAACTCCAAGCCGCTCCATCATCCTTTCATCCTGCTTCTTGTACACTGCCATCACATACAACATGCATCCGAAGTATGGTTTCTTGAGTACATCTTCGTCATACAACCCCTTGCAATGTCCTGCGCGAGACAGAACAACAAACTCACACGAAGTTGGCGAACTGGTAGAACACGGAAGGATGACGCGTCCAACTAAGGTCGATGATCGAGGAATGTCCATCGATATGGAATATATGGCATAATTGGTTATGACATCCGCACCGGCTACATCGTCCGCTCTTGTGATGTCGAAACGAGCAGAACTAGTCTTGAATATCAGAGTTCCAGGCCTTAGGAGCGCATTCTCAATTATCAGTTGTTGTGGGTTGATGTCGCCGTTTGGTGCGACGTATATGTTCGAGTTGCCTTCCTGTATATCTTCTCCCGTACGGCCATAACGTCGGACGTCTTGGAGAACAGGCTGACAATGATTATCCACGATGTACCACTGTTCCACCAGTGACTCGTAAACAAAGATAGTACTAGATGATTCCGGACCCGTCTGGATGTTGAGAAACACGGACACACTGTTGTAGCGGGCTGCACCCCGCCATCCAGTCCATGACCAGGACGGCCATGATGTACCAATTCCATCCGCAGGGACCCGCCTCAAATGGAGCGCATTTGCCGTAGGCTGCCACAATAGTGCCTGTGCCAAATCTCCCAGGGGCATCCCGAATCGGAATGCTTGATCGTAGTGACCACCAGGCACATTATACGCCTTGGTAAGAGCTTTTAAGAGTGCTGCGACTGCATCCACTATGTCAGACTCCACTGTGAGTTTGCGCTGCGTATACTGCCTGATGATATCCATGTAGTGACGCAGGTATGCTTGGTTTACAAAATCCAGTGGAGCACTCGGAAAGCTACCTGATCCTGCGCCATAATCATCCAAGTAGCGTGCTGCCCAGGGGCAACCGACAGGCTCTGCAACAACACCTTCACACCACATGTCCACCCCGCATTCGAAATGCACTTGATGGGCGGTGAAGAAGATGCGGCGTCGCGACAGCATGAGCTCTTGATATGTCCAGCCGCGTTGGTGCCACACAGAACTCGATATGGCCTCGCTAAGGAAGGTGAGTGGGACAGCGAAGTGAAGGCCCTGTATTTTGGCTACTTGCTGTTGGGGGTTACGAGTACCAGGGCGGATGCCAGGTAGAGGATCTCGCACGGAGATACCACCCGCAGCAAATACCGTGAACACAGAGCTACCATAGATGATATCCATCACACCAATCTGCACCGCCTTGTCCTCAAGGTCGTCTTGGACGATGCACAATGCGTCGATCCACAGGTACCGCTCGCCAAGTTGACGGATGAGCTGGATGGCATCTAAAATTGTGTCTGGAAGCACGGATGTATCAAGGCCACCCTGCATCCTGCGCTTTTTAAGATTGGCCCTTGTCGTCCAGTACCCCTCTCCTGTGCCTCCCCAGACATAGCTAAGAGCGACGTAACGGCACATTGGTGGAGCCGAAACTATAGACATGCGAGTTACATCCAGGACTCTTACAGTCTTCGGAAGGACTTCTCCAGTACCCCTCCACCATACGGTTTCACACTTCTGAGCGTGCTCATTTTGACAGATGTGGATCCATCTTTTCAGCAGGCCAATATTCACATTCCGATTAACTCTCCGGCCATGGAGCTCTTTGGTCCTCCCAAGTTTGGGAGCATCTTCTTCCAGCAGCTGAATTTCCAGTGTCAATGGTAACTGCGTAGCGATCAGGGCAACAGTCGCCTCCCGGGGCCTATGAGAAGTGTTGATGTACAACCGATGATGATGCACATCCCTCAGACGCTTTAGGGTCGAGGATTCAACCGTATACAACGCGCAGGTGATTCTGGCGAGGTCGATACCAGGCAGCTCATCCAGTCGCCACATGCGGCGGATGGAGGTGGTTACAAGGCGGCACAATCCGCATTGCCCGCACTTGTCGAATATGTCTGTGAGATGACCGATGGGGACTGCGTGTCTACTTGGAATGACGTAGCGCAAGATAGCACGGAGATCGAGCTTTGAACATGTTGAGCAAAGGGGGGAATCGTCCTCAATTAGATTTTCTTCAGTCTGGCTGCTTGGTAGGTGATGTAAGCTGAAATTCTGCGTGCGGGTGGTTCGTCGACGCTTGGATAGACAGAACATTGAAAGTAGTTGACAACGGCACTGCCTGAGACAGGTATTGGGCAGAGGGTGTTCACGTAGGATCCTCAAAGAAGGTACTGAGGTTTCGCCACTGATCTCGAGTAAGCGGAATTGTGTCACGGTTATGTTGATCTGTTACTACAGCTGCCAGTGGAGAGGACATCGGTCTCAGTGTCACGGGAAATGATTGTACTTTCGATCTCCTCACCTGACACTAAACCTTGAGAACGTGGTCCAACTGACCTTGATTTCGTAGGCGGTGGACAGTGGACACTGGACAGGGATGGGGTCTGCGTGCTGACTAAGCTACCGAAAGGGCCTTAGGGACCCCGAGTGTATTGTCCCCGCTCTTGGAACCCCTAGTCCAGCGGCACACTGCCAAACGTCTCAGAATCGAGGCGCGACTCAACAAAGACCTAGATGCTAAAAGAACATACAATTACATACAAATACGCAGTAGGCGCTAAGTAGTAATGCCTGAAAGACCAGCACGACGTTAGAGAAAAGGAGGAACTCTGGAAGTTTGATGCCATGCAGTGACGGTAATCGTTGAGCAAAAATATATAAACAGGGGAGATTAGTTCGCGAAGTCTAGCAATTACATCATTAGAGCACATGGACTCATGGAGGTACATGCGCCCTTAGCTGAATCATGTCTGTCTCCACTATACCTCAGATTGTCGGACCAAGATCGTGTTCTATTCCCCAACCGGCTCTTCCAACTGCCGTCTACATTGGCACATGCACCTGATTAAGCGCTTCTTCATTAGACAGAGCGAGGAAATGCGGGATAAATGCGAGTGTCGCGGGTGGATCACGGGTGGATATATATGTACAAGTACTTGGGAGGTCTCTGCTAGCTTTGAAACCACAGAAAATGTACCTTAAGTTATAATTCAGATGTCTCCAAGGCATAACCTACCTGAGTTTTCTTAACATGGAGACGGATCAGCTGCCAGTGCCTGTTCCCGACACTTGTGCCATGATGTGCCGTGTGCGAAACAACTTAGATCAAGCTGCAAGGCATCATTGGGTATCACCAGCGTGTTTCCCGGAACATAAATAACCGGGTAGAAATTAGCTGAGATCCAGAGAAGAAGTCGTCCTTCGGGACCTACAATCCATCCCTCTTCGGTTAGAATGAGAGAGGTTGGAGTAGGAGAACCTTGGAGGAAGGAGGGGGCGCTGCAAAGAGCATGAGTCCGGTTGGACGAGAAATGTATTGCAGGTGGTTTGGAGGGTTGGTGCGGACGGAGAAATTCTGGATCCCATACCCGAATAGTCTTGTTGGATGAACCAGACACGATGTGTTGTCCATCAGCCGAAATCGCGAGAGATAGAACGTCATCGCTGTTAGCTCGCAGAGGGATATTCAATGCCTCGCCAGTATTTGCATCCCATACCCGGAATGTGTCATCACCAGTTATTATGCGTTTTCCGTCCGGCGAAATAGCGACAGAGTGAACATAGTCAATGCGCCCTCGGAGCGGGGTACTTAATACCTCGCCAGTCTCCGCATCCCATACATGAGTCGTGTCACCTGAACCAGACACGATGCGTTTGCCATCCAGCGAGATTGCAACGGACCGAACGCAGGCAGTGTGCCTTTGGAGCAGAGTACTCAATGCCTCCCCAGTTTCTGCATCCCATAACTGGATCATGCCGTCGCCTATACCACCCATGGTTTTGCCTGAACTGGACACTATGCGTTTTCCATCTGGGGAGATTGCAATGGACTGAACGAACTGAGTGTGCCCTCGAAGTGGAGGTCCCACTGTCTCACCAGTCACCATGTCCCACACCCGGATGGTCTTATCGTCAGAACCTGACACAATGCGTTTTCCATCCGGGGAGATTGCAACTGACCCAACAGGGCCAAAGTGCCCTCTGAGAGGATCGCCCAATGCCTCGCCAGTGTACGCATCCCACACCCGAATCGTCTCGTCTTCTGAGCCAGATACAATAAGTCGTCCATCCGGTGAGAATGCGACAGACCAAATTTGTCTTAAGTGTCCTCGGAGAGGGGCACCTAGCGCCTTGCCGGTTTCTGCATCCCACACTCGAATCATAGTGTCATCTGAACCGGACACAATGCGTTTCCCGTCCGGCGAGATTGCGACAGACCAAATGCGGCCAATGTCCGCCTTGCCAGTGTCTGCATTCCACACCCTGACCATCTTATCATCTGAACCAGATGCGATGAGTTGTCCATCAGGCGATATTGCGACAGAACAAATGCGGCCAAGGTGCCCTCGGAGAGCGTCGCCCAATGTCTGACCAGTCTCCATATCCCATACACGGATGGTCTTGTCAATCGAGCCTGACACAATGCGTTTTCCGTCCAGCGAGATTGTGACAGTCCAAATATCGCCGAAGTGCCCATGGAACGGGGCAGCCAATGCCTTGCCAGTCTCCGCATCCCAAGTCCGAAGTGTCGTATCTTCTGGACCAGAGCCACCAGACACAATGCGTTTTCCGTCAGGCGAGATTGCGACAGACCGAATGCGGTCTAAGTGCCCTTCGAGAGGAGCACCTAGTGCTTTGCCAGTCTCCATATCCCACATCCGGATTGTCTTGTCGTCTGAGCCTGACACGATGCGTTTTCCATCCGACGAGATTGCAACAGACCAAACATAGTTGGTGTGTCCCTCCAGCGGGGCACCCAGTGCCTCGCCAGTCTGCATATCCCACACCCGGATAGTCTTGTCCCATGAACTAGACACGATACGCTTTCCGTCTGGCGAGATTGCGACACACTCAATATAGTCAGTGTGCCCTCGGATAGGGGATCCCAATGTCTCGCGAGTATCGATATCCCACACCCGTATTGTCTTGTCCCATGACGCAGACACGATGCGATGTCCATCTGGCGAGATTGCGACCGACCGAACGGATGCAGTGTGCCCTCGGAGAGGGACACCAAACGTTTCACCAGTTTCCGTATCCCATAACTGAATCGTTCCGTCTCCCGTACCACACACAATTATTTTGCCATCTGGGGAGAACACAACCGACTGAACTTCGGCATGTGCGTCGAGTTTCTTGTCCACGAAAGGCCACTTTACAACATGACCGGCTACCACCTGTGGGGTAGAAGGAAACTTCGTGGCGAAGTTTTTGAAGATCCTCGACCGTGTTGGAGCAAATGGAAGAGCAGACAGATATAAATGCGGAGTGCTGTGTAAAATGGCGGTCTGGAAAGTTCGAACGAAGTGCTGGGTATCCCTAACAGCGTCAATAAGATGCATATACTCTGCGTGACCCTAAAACGATTCATTTTTGTGTAAGTATCCATTCGTCATTTGAATGAGCTCGAGACACGCACCATCAACCAATCTGCGATAGACGAAAGTAACTCTACTGAACCGCTAAGGTGCTTCATCAGCGCCAGTGCTTCCAACCAGAAAAGCAGGCGCTCTCCACCGAAAAAGGCTTCGACCTCCTTGGCGAGCGATGGTTGGAAGGATGTAGCTCGCATATGTGTCCCCCAGAACCGACATGAGTACGACAATTCAGCTGGAATGAACTCTTGTACTCGCTTCTCCAAATCAAGGACGGCAGAATTTGGCAGGTAAGAGCTCTCCAAGGAACAAATGTTGAAGCGAAGTTCCGCCTTCATAACTCGAAGGGATGCAAAGGCAAGGTCGTGCTTCACCAATGACACATCAATGAAGAATATCTCGCTGCGTGATCTGTCTGTGAGAAAGTCGTAGAAGGACGCATGAAGGGGACATATGGGAGTGTGAGGATTCACAGTTCCAGTGACAAGTGGGCCCATTGGCTTAATGACCCGCTCCACTTCGTAACGGCTGTCCTCGCTTGGAAAGTGAAGTCGCATCGCGGTCAACGCCGTCATAGAAAGTGGTTCCAATGACCCAAAGATTTGCCCCATCACAGAGCGAAACATGGCGACGGCTGCTTCATCCTCTGTAATGATTTCTCTCAAGATGCGTCCATACATAACGTCCAACAGATGTGTTCCTGAGCTAGATGAAGACGTTGCAGCGACCACAGCTTTGAAGCGGCCCATCGGATCCATGTCCACTCTAGGCGTACTCTTGATATATTCACAGGTGAGCCCATTCGAATAGGCCGTCGGATTTCTGAGCCAGCGCCTTGAAGTGTGCATCGTCAAATGCGTAAGATGGGTCTGCCAGTCTGGTAGAGACGTAAAGCTGGATATCGTGTTCTGTGGACGCAGTCGGGATATCATCCATGGAAATATGACGAACATATGATGCAACGTCCAGAGCATCGCAAATGTCTTCAAGTGGACGGGAAGTGACAATAATTCGGAAGTTGGGCGGGAGCTTGCCAGCAAGCACACGAAGGATCACTTCCCGGGAGTGCACTTCACCACTCTCGTCCAATGCATCAATGACAATCAGGACAGGTGCGGGAACGGATCTCGAGGCCATGCCTATTGGTTGTACCACGAACCTCTGCCATTGATTCATGAGGTTTGTAGTTTGTCCGAGCTCTTCATCATCATTAACAATAAGAGCAGACGCCAACGCTTGCCGGATGATAGGATTACGATCGCCCAAGTCGCGCGCAATCGTGGTGAATATTTTCTCGTGGCGGCGATCAGCTCTCCTTGTACGGTCAAAGGAGAAAAAAGCTCCCAGACCCCCAAGCTCATTAGACCAGTTGGCTATTGTGTGGGCGACAGCTGATTTGCCTTTCCCTGCAGTACCAGACAACCATAAGACGCGTGGTACATCCTCGCCAGTGCTATGGATCCAGGACTTTATCTCAGTCAGAAGGTTTGCCCGAGTGCCATGCAAGCAGAATTTAGAGGCATTCAACCCGGCGCCAGCTGCATACCCCATGCCGCTGAGGTCCGAACCCTCAGCTAGGTCACATGCATTTGCTTCATCTCGGAATCGCCGCATGAGACCCTCAAGAAGATCAATGTAGCTATCAATCTCAGCATCCGCACCCTTGCGGGCGTGCTTTCCAAGTCGTTGCCCTGTGAAAATAGACTATATTGAGTCTCAGATGACAACGCAGGTGGCACTAACTCACATAAGTTCTTCTTCAGCGAACAACGGACAATGAATTCGGCACACTCTAATAAATGTTGCGCTATCGTTGTGTATACCGCAAGCATAGACGAAATCTTGGTCAATGAATCCCGTTCTATTAATAAAATAAAGGCCTTCGAGATCTTCGAAAGCAGATTGGAAATGGCACCATGGAGGTTTGCCTGGTTGAGAATCATCTGTCGCCAGGAAATTCTTATCAACATGTGAATGCGCGAATATGGAAACAAGCGCACCTTTGACGCACAAGTCAGGGTGCTCAATGTTGCGTTAGCGTACGGATGGAGCTACGCACGAAGGTCAGTCACATACAAGGTAGAGAAAAACAACCGTACATCTGCAATATCGTCCGCAATGGAATTGAACACCTTCAAGGGTTCGAGAATCACGGAAAAAGTGTCGATCACATAGAGATCAGATTTTACGTCGTCGGAGGCTGAAGACAAGGAGGTATTTTGAATTCCTGAGACATGACTCGTGAGTGCGGCGCCTTTGGTCGCATCGGCGAGTCGTTCATTCACGAATGTCGGGTCAGGTGGTTGGGCCTGATGATGTACATACACCATTATCATAAGATATTCAGAACTACGATATATGAACTTGCCATCATAGTGCCCGAATTGATCGCGCGGCCAGGATTTGTGTTGGAAAGAGTATGTGGTGGATGGTCCTGCAGTGGCAATGTTCATATACACGATATGTGAAAAGTAGAGAATTGCGCCTCCCTGACTTGTCTGTAAGGATATATCCCGGCTGTTGGAACTGGAAGCCGATGGCGCAGGGTTTGCAGATTGTCCACCGTTTCGGGCATAATGGCTCTTGATGACTTTGTCCCATAACTTGCGAAACAACCTACGGGGTCCTCTGGGAGTCTGCGCATGTGAGAGAGAGGACGGCTGCTGTGATATCATTACAAACACAGTAGCAACTGAGATACCTCATACCTCACTTCGATTTGCAACCGCTCTCCGAGTCGCCGCCTCTTGTTCAGATAAATGAGGGTCAGAGTGACTTCGTTTGAGCCATTCCCAGCGCTTCTTCCAAGAAGGATCGTTCCCGTCCATATAATAGTAGTATGCTTTCAAGTTGAAGCAAGGCTGATCAGAAATCTTCAGGTGCACCAAAGACGAAGAAGGTGACTGTGCGACAGGCTAAGTAGTTAGCGAGGTGTCTATCGCATGGCTGCACAGAGCGATTTACACATGGTCGTTTTCAAGCGCCCGGACTACCCGACGAACCTTCGTGTACAATAAAACAGCTACAAAACACCAGCTTCGCGGGTGATTCAAATTCACCACTCTAACACCCATCACACCTATTCGCCACCAGTCTCACTGGTGATCTGCACAGATCACCGTTGCAGCCGGAATTTCAAACCTCCTGGGTTCATGGTGTAGCTACAGCGATAACATTTTACAAAGCTGAGCTTAGGAATTTGCGTGAACGTGTCACTTCGACGTTAAGGTCATGCCATCCACGGGTAACTGCCATGAAATAACTTGAAGCCCCGCGATAGATCAAATTCATAGTGAGTGCTTGTTCGCGAAATATGTTGAAATTATGTGCGCATTTCGGATGATCCAGATTTAACTTTCACCAAGTTCTCCAACGAACGACTCTGCCAGACATGAAGCAATCGTAGATTCGTATCCTATATCCTCGTGGCACCACCTAAGGAAGGTGACAATCTCGTTGGAAGGAGAAACGGCAGGGTTGCTGAGCGAGGGCATAGTCGTCCACAACACCTGCCACCTGTTCATCCCCTGCAGTGCGCACACATGAACTCCCTGGACCACTCGACGAATTCAAGTTATCCTCAACGGCCGGCTCAATGAAAAGTGCGCCTGTTGTTGGAATGCACGAGATACCATTGTCAGTGCGTGGATGGGTTTATGGTGAAGCAGAAAAAGGAGAATACTTTGGGACTGGCGACTCGTGAGTTCCCTTTTCCTTCTCACATCCCATTATCCCCATCGTCTGAATCTGAATCTGCTACCTCGTCAGTCTCTGAAGATACCACTGTTGATGATCGAATAGAGAGGGCGGGCTAGAAGAGGATACGCCAGACATGTACAAATGGACAGGGAGGAGCAAATGCGTTGTAAGCCAAGGTTCGCATCTTTTGGCTACGGATGAGCATTCCTTTTCTTTTCGCCAACCCTCTCGCGCAAAGACAAGTACTACGGGCTTTACGTCGAAGGTTCTTCGACACGATGCCGCACATTTGCGGTATGTAAGTGCAATGCGCCTCGTAATCTGCATACGAACCCATGTGTCGTCTCTATTCTGTGGGGATCAACCGAGAAAAGACAGCAAAAGAACTACAATAATCACGCCGGGCATCGGCCCCCCAAGCCAAGTCGAGAAGCGCGAATGTTGTATTACTATCCCTTTGACTGGCTTATGATGATCGCGAAACAATAACACTGTCTACCTCATCCGACGCTTTGTATGACAGTTTCATTGGTCCAAGTGGCGCATTGTCAGTTTTGGTGTTGATGAGGTCCAAGCTCTTGTCCACCGCTTGAGCCACGCGAACCCACATATAACATGAACTTCAGTCTCAGTTGTTCAGTACTGATTTGTCTGTCGCTCTCTATCACAAATGCTGTCTCCTTCAACGTCATTTAAAACTCTAAAGGTAGTTCTCTTCTGCTTTTCACTGGTTTCCTTTCTAAAGATCGCCATCGCGCGACAGACCCAGGGTTCCACGACGAGAGTACCCTTCAAACTCGTCCCTCCAAGCAAGCAGCCTCATGTTCAATACTATGGATATGAAGTCTCCCCATATTTGCTTATCGCATTTGCGGAAGAACATTGCCCAGAAGAGCTACCCCACCGAAATGCCAAAGACTACGTTGACACTGCCATGACACGAGCAAATGAGCTCCTTGCAGATTGGTCGGCGATCCACAACTTAGTGATGCAAGATTGCTTCGATCCCCCTAAAGGTGGCTCTGTGCCTGCGGAGTGGTTTGCGAGCGTATATGATGAAGAAGTCCAACCCGAGGACCTTGCAACCGTTGATGTACTTGCTGTGTGTTCGGATCAAGACAACGACTTTGAACGGCGCCCCACTCAGGAGGAGATGGACTTCATGACGAAGTTGATCGGACATGGACCACGGTGGTGGGTGAGTTGTGGGTATGCTGATTAAGTGGAAGGGATGACCGGTGGGCATGAACTGCATTGTTTAGCTTCTTAGAATAACGCCCCCCAATATTATCTGGCATTCAAAGTGCAAGGAACCCTGAGTAACTGCCTGGCATAGATGGCCTAGCTGTGATGTACGCCTAAGGCCTGGTGTTAACCCAGAAACATATTACTTGTCTTGCAAGAAGATGGAGTCCGATAGGCGACATTGCCACCGCAAGCGGGCAATGTCATCGTCATGACTGAAAGACGACGGCAACCAAAGAGTTCCTCTGAACTCTGTTGAAACCCTGGCGTAGAGTTGACCCTTGTGCATTGCATGTACAAGAACTCACTGTAGTCGAGGTTCTCGATGAGCGTCAAGAGGCAGATCTTGTTAGAAGGAGTTTGAAACTGCCCCGCACAATGGGGACCTTAGTAGGGTGGGCTTCATTCATCCACTACTTCATGATGTGATCTGACGACATCCCGACTGTGTGTTACATAAATGCGATTGCCAACCACTCCAGCAGATCAATGACTTCTGTGTGGGTCCCCAGTCCATTGTCTAGGCCAGCACCCATCGTTTTTTTTAATCCAAACTCAATTTCGGACAAGGACGTCAGGCTGCAGTGTCTCCGAGTCGCCTATTCTTCCTGGGGGCAATGCTCGGTGTACAAAGGACTGATCCTTATGGTAGAATGTATGAAGTTGGGGATCGTAGCTTCATTCTGATTCAATCGAGAAGTTGAAGAGGGCCGAAAAGGCTCATCACGATGATAATGTTCAATGACCCTTGGTTGCACTTTTCATTGATCGGCAAACGCCGCGTCACGTGTTCAGTAACCGCTAGTATGGTTGCGCTCGTCTTCTCGTCCTTTTTTCACGATGGCTTCTTCTGCAGGTAGGTTTAGAGCTCTACAATTCAACAATGTATACGATGCCAGTCTGCGAGTTCAAATAGATGTGAAAGCAAGGTTCGTACCGACGCAAGTCGGTGCTTCCTGAGTAATGCCACATATCGTCACTTCTCTACTTTCAATAGAAAACGGTATGAGCATATTCATTTCGAAAGACTGGGAGATAGTTCTGTGCCTACGGATGTTCCCTAAATTTTATAACTAACTAATATTTCCTTCTAGAGATTAGCAAGGGCCCACCATCCGACGACAGCGATGCAGACTACTCCTCCTCCAGCGTTTCTTCAGTCGAGTCCTCTCCCTACAGCCTCGAGGTTAGAGACATTGTAGCACGATATCTCTAAGCTCGAGGCCCATCTGGAGTCCAATGCGACGATGGCACCAATGACATGAAGGTTGCGGTGTGCCATGAAAGCGAACACAGCTTGCTGACCAATTTGTCCCTTGATCGCTGGGAAATGGTAAACGGAGATATCTGCTTCTTGCTTGTGTTGGCTTATTCTCCACGATCAGTACCACCTTCTGGCTTCCGAGGATAGGGATGCCGTTGCTCGCTGTTCGCTCATGCTGCAAAAACAGAGCGAAATCGGGGATAACCGACTTTCTCGTCACCTTCACCACCGACCCACTGTTAGGACTAGACAGCGAGTTATCATTGGGAAACATCCAGTCCTTGATTGCGATAACCCACACCGGGTACCAGGGGAACTCCCTGTGATCCATGCAGGCTGTTGTGACAGCAGCGATTAATGTCACGTCCCTCGATATAGGGTGCTGCTGTATAGCTGCAGGTGCCTGATGAACGCTTGGATGGTGTATCTCTGGCGGCTGGTGAGCGCGCTGTTGATCTGGCAGCTGGCGAGTGTTTTGATGATGAACGGGTGGCCTCTTAGGACGCATAAGAACAGGTGGTTGGTCCGGGTCCGCTTGGGAGCGGTGTGATTTCATCCTGGTATCTTGCGATGCCACAGCACTGATGCCATTTGTAGCCTTGGGGTATCGCGAAGATGAATGGTCCCAGTCCGCATGAGTCACGACGGGCCTCATCGATGGCCCAGAAGACCTAGTACGGGGTCTGCCAGATGGAGCTATTGCGAAAGGTGCTGGTAGAGCACTGATCATCTGAGGCTGCATTCGTGTTGTAGACGAAACCGCCCTGGACCTGAGGTACGTAGGTGAGTTGAGGACAGGCTGGTTAATCGACGAGAATGAAGGGCGACGTCGTTGTGGGGGGAATATGAATCATTTGAAGACGATGGTGCTCGGAGGAGCGGTGCACGGATATGCGGAGGGGCCCGATTCCCTGGGCGGTACTCTCCAGTATCTGGGGTATGCGGGGATGCCTGATTTGCGGCGTTGTATGATGCAGCATGAAAAGGGAATGACATTCCTTGTGAAGTGCACTTCTAAATCGGAGAGCTGGGTGATGTTCTTTTCCTTGACAAAATGGTCGAACCTTTATATAACTTGCTACCATGCAGTATGCTTCACTAGACACTTGTGGATTTATAGTGTCTATTGGTGCATACAGTGGATAGATTTAATTATGCTTCCGTGGACATTACAGAAGTCCACACTTACACATGGCTGTGCAATGCGATCCCATATAACGAGAACCTCTGTCTCGTCTGTTCTTTCAATTCGTTACCGCCATACGACCTATGTCTTCTTTCCTTACAAAGTCGTTTGAAACCCTAAAAGTAAATTCCTTCTACTTTCACTGCTTTCCTTTATAATGGTCCCAAGATCACCACAGGTCAACAGACCAAGGAGTCCGCGAGCAGACCACCATTCAAACTTGCCCCTCTCAAAAAGCAATCTTATGTTCAATACTATGGCTATGAGGTCTCCCCGTATTGGCTTATTGCAGTTGCGGAGGAACACTGCCCAGAAGAGCTGCCAGATCAAAAGGCTGAAGACTATCAGGATGTTGCTATAATGCAAGCACACGGACTAATTTCGGCTTGGTCTGGGATCCACAATTTGGAGATGCAAGATTGCTTCAATCCCCCAAAGGGTGGCTCTGTGCCTCCGGAGTGGTTTGCCAGTATTTTTGACGATGACTGTTGTGATCGGGACGTGACGTCGGACGCCAGGGGCTCCGAT